>JAWPHD010008967.1:67500-109159 GCA_037043455.1 Cyrtodaria siliqua | reverse complement strand
TATATAACTCTATGTAAACAAAGATGGCCACTGGCAGCCATGTTTAACGTCGAATCAAAACGATTTTCGACAAGGACCAACATCATGTCATGCTGATCATTTTAGAAAAAGTCCCATATCAATATCTCTTATAGTTTTCAAGAAGTAGTCGCTACAATCTTATTTTTTAAAAATATTTTTAGCCGTGGCGGCCATCTTGATTTTCTGGCCGACCTGAAATTTTGCTAGGATAAATAAGACATCAAGAGCAACATTCCTGTGAAGTTTCATGAAAATCTGTAAAGTAGTTTCAGAGGAGTAGTCGCTACAAGTTTTCATTATATAACTCTATGTAAACAAAGATGGCCACTGGCAGCCATGTTTAACGTTGAATCAAAACGATTTTCGACAAGGACCAACAGCATGTCATGCTGATCATTTTAGAAAAAGTCCCATATCAATATCTCTTCTAGTTTTCAAGAAGTAGTCGCTACAAACTTATTTTTTAAAATCTATTTTTAGCCGTGGCGGCCATCTTGAATTTCTGGCCGACCTGAAATTTTGCTAGGATCAATTAGACATCAAGAGCAACATTCCTGTGAAATTTCATGAAAATCCGCCAAGTAGTTTCAGAGGAGTAGTCGCTACAAGTTTTCATTATATAACTCTATGTAAACAAAGATGGCCGATGGCAGCCATGTTTGACATCCAATCAAAATGAACTTTGGTTAGGACCAACTACATATCGTGGCAGTCATTTTGGTCAAGGTTCAAAATCAATATAACTTATGGTTTTGAGAAGTAGTAAAATCGCATTTTTAAAATCTATTTTTAGCCGTGGCGGCCATCTTGAATTTCCGGCCAACCTGAGTTTTTTGCTAGGATCAACTAGACATCAAGAGCAACATTCCTGTGAAGAATCATGAAAATCTGTCAAGTAGTTTCAGAGGAGTAGTCGCCACAAAAAAAGTTTACAAACGGACAGACATACGTACGGACGGACAACGCACCACGGCATAAGCTCTGCTGATCGTTGATCAGGCTAGCTAAAAACATATATTAATTTTGTTCTTAGTCATGCATTTGAAGCTATGAATGAACCTTAGCATGCAATGTAGGCATGCAATTCAAATATATTTCTCAGTAATGCCTTTAACAAATAACAGCTTTAAAAACAGAAAAAAACTCTCACCATAAATCCGGCAAATATATGTCCGTGAGGTATAGAGCCCCTGTGTCCTTCATTGTCATCATTTGCAACTGTCCCAGGGGCTAGGGTTGGTGCAAGGGTGTAAGGGCAGGTGTCCACTCCAACACAAATACATACATGGAGCCTTCAAACAACGACTGAATCAGACCCAGGCACAATATTTTGGGATCTGTGAAGAAAGTTACATTTTTAGATTCCATTTAACGCAGGTAGCATTGCAATATGGGACTTTTGAGGTGACCAAGAATAATTGCGGCAAATCTTGATTATTAACATCCCCTACAGCGTTAACCAAAGCATTAGCAGGTTCATTGCTTGCCGTTCAGCCTATAAAGGGTAGCTCTAGGTCTGGTCGGCCTGGTGTCAGTATGATGTGACTGGGTGCGGTATCACAACATGATTTTACGGCGTGGTATTCCAATGTAGTCGCACTATATAAATACTTTACTATATAAAGTTGAGCACTGAGCTCACTGCTACAAGTGAGTCTGACATGACTGAAAGATTGTTAAAAGTGATGTGATGACCCCATGCATATATAAATTGCAGACTTGTTTCAACCAGTCCCAAGTCCTCTGTAGCCAGTTGGTGAGATGTAAGTTTATAAACAATATGGCATCACAGACTCCATTTCATACCTTGTTTAGACTTGGCCTAAACATGTAAAATATAACAATTTTGGACGCATTGTCTGGAAACTTAAAAATGTTAGACATGTTGGAGTCATATATGAGTGTAACACCCATTCTAATACGCCAATCACGTTTTGGGAGTATCTCGTATGCCGAGACTGGCGTCGGATTTAAACTGTTTCATATGCCAGATGCTCGTCCAAATAAGAGTGTACCGAGGATTTGGGTCTAATTTATGTGGAGTATTCACGCCAATAACATTTTGGGAGTATCTCGTATGCCGAGACTGGCATATGCTATGCCAGTGGTCAGATATGCCGAGACTGGCATATGCTATGCCAGTGGTCGGATATGCCGAGATTGGCATATGCTATGCCAGTGGTCGGATTTGCACTGTTTCATATGCCAGATGCTCGTCCAAATAAGAGTTGTTCCGAGGATTTGGGTCTAATTTATGTGGAGTATTCCCAATGCCACCGTATATGTTACAACACGCACACATATATATGCTCACACACTTGACATTACAGTAAGCATAGGTTTCCATTAATGTCACATATCTGCTATTCTTAATTATATACAACATGTACCAGATCGTATGGCTAGTGCCGCTTTCCTCATGGATTCGCCAACATTGTTTGATTTGTTGCCATGGTTCTCCGGCCAGGTAAGCACGATGACGACACACATGACCATGAGCACTGTGAGGGATATGTCAAATGGTGCACTGAAAAGGTCAATAATTATGTAGAGGTCAAATGGTGCACTGAAAAGGTCAATAAATATGTAGAGGTCAAATGGTGCACTGAAAAGGTCAATAATTATGTAGAGGTCAAATGGTGCACTGAAAAGGTCAACTATATGTTGTGGTCAAATGCTTCACTGAAAAGATCAACTAAATGGTGCATTAAAAATATCATATAAGGGATCAAATAAACATTCAGAGATGCATCCAGGTTTTGCTAAAATAGGGCCACATGCCCCTTTGAGGCCTAAATTAAAAAGTTTTTGTTTGCCATTGCCGCCCGACTTGGGTTTGTTTTTTGCCATTTTGTTTAAACTTTTTTTTGTGGCCTTATTGTCAATTTTCCGTTGTTGACAATTGTTTTCGGTAAATTCTGTATTACCTTCACCATTGTGACTAAATTAGAGCATAATACTTTTTCCTTGTCTAGAACCTTCGAGAATTTTTATCATCAAAACGCTTACATCAGTCTTTCGTTTATTTTTCAAGAGTTTTATGACCTGGCATGAATCAAAACAGGTTACATTGGAGGAAGATGTGTCAGTCATGAAAACTCAGCCAATCCCATCATTCTTCGACCTCAAGCCTCGTGTGTATATAAAAGCATCGGTATGTTCAAAATCTTGACATCTTGTTAGCCCAAAGGCAACTGCACAGAAAATAGTGCACTGCTGCCAAGTCATTGAGTACTTGCTTTGTGGCTTTCTAGGCTTTTGTTTTTATATTCATATATACATGATCATTTATGTGTTATATAGCCTATTAATGCTGCATTGTTTGTTAGAGAATATTAACTTGGCTGAAATATCTTTATTTACACTGTCCCATTTTATTGGGTAAGAATGAGGTTGGTGCACCCTAGAACCTGGTTTAAACTCCCAACTTCGTGATTTCACTTTTTGCTTATGTCCTAGGCCTTCAGTTTGTGAATGGGTGTGATCATCCTTTGTCTTTCTTTTCCCCCTCACTTTCTTCTCTATCTCTCTCTCTCTTTCATTTAATGCATGCAGCCAGTAGCAGAATGTTTCTTTGTAACTGACGTTTTGCAAGATGCAGGGCACATGACAGAAGTAAATCTGTGACACACATGAAATTTATGGTGAAATGCCGCAGCCTAGATGCATCACTGTACACGTATTTACTTGCTATCTGCGGATTGTAAGTAGAAAATATTAACACTTGCTAATTTCTGCAAGTTGTAAAAAAACAACCTCAAATTGTTCACTGAACATTTTCAAGAAACCTTGTACAACATGTGTAAAGTAGGTGTACTGTATGTTATTACCTTGATCCATCTGAGTGGGAACATTATATATCTTTGATATGTATACCTAAATTGAAATATCTACAGTATAAAAGCATGTCCGTTGATTAAAACAGCAAATAGAAAATCTTGGCACTTGAATTTGTTAGCAAGTGGTTAAAAATGTTCAATTTGATCCCCGTCAAATATATGTAGACATCACATAGTACGCTGATCATAGGTGTAGCACACCCATTGCATCACAGGAAGTGTCCACCTGGGGTATCGCATAATGGCGGTCAGTAAATAATTCTCATTGCTTTTAAAAAAAGGCATCACTAATTTAAAATGCTAATTTTGGTTTATATCAAATTGAGATCTATTTGTTACCTTTTCAAGCATTGTCATGTTAAAAGTGTGAGTTTTGAGTTATTTTTGCTTACCTATATGGAAATGAGTGTATGAATACAATAATTTGGCTCAGCGTTTGTTTTAAAGGGATCATTCATTCATGAGACAAGTTTGTTCTTAGAAGATATATGACCCCCACTTTTCTGTGTTTTTTTTGGCAGCATATGTGTCATGTGTGATGAGAATGTAAGTTATTCATTTTTAATTTGGGCCTAGATATAAATGACAACATGGCATTTACATTTTAATTCACACACGACTCAATGCAACAATCAAAGGGAATGAACATGAAAAACTTGAAAAAAGATGAAAGAATTTTCAAAATACCACGAAAAATAAAGGAGATATGACTTATTGAAAATTTGAAAAAGACATAAATGGAGGCGTCCATCTTGGAACAATGACGTGATTGCACCTTTTTACCATATATGGCATACTGACAAAATACATTTTGAAGCAAAGAAAATCACTGCAAATTGATTAAAAATAAATATACAGATGTAAAATGTATAAATTGTATGCTTATTTTTTATTTACAATGATTATCTTTGCTTGAAAATATGCCATATATGGTAACAAGGCGTAATGACGTCATCGTTCCAAAATGGTCGCCTCCATTTATCTTTCTTTGCAAATTTTCAATAGGTCATATCTCCTTTATTTTTCGTGGCTTTTTGGTAATCTCTCAGCTTTTTTCAAGTTTTTCAGAGCCCTTTAAAATAAACCCTGTTTGAAAATAGTGCATCAACCCCTTTAAGTACTCAAGTGGTTTTCGCAATCAATGTAAACAAAAAGAACATTTTCCAACTGATATTTTCTAGATATTTTCTAGATGTTGATTGGTCAGAATAGAACTGTACTTACACAAATCCAAAGGAGTCAGCAAAGTATTGTGCAACGATGCCAGAGGTTATCGCCACCAAGGAATTGCCTAGTATCGCATGGCTGAAGACGTTACCTAGAAGGTCCGCATCGAAACCTCGCTGTCAATAGAAAGAGTATTTTAGATAATTGCTGGGATAATCTCCCTTTAACCCATAACCCATTCCATATATTTAATGGACTGTTCCTTCTTTGAATTAAGACAATGGCATTTATGTGACAAAGGTGTGTTTTGGGGGAATTGACTGATCAGCAGCCAATTATTGTAAACCCCGATCAGCCTGCAAATTACTCGCAGACCGATCTGGGTTTACAATGGAGGCAAAGGCTATTACTGTCTAATTAGCGGGTTCAGGGTTAATAACTAATTTCATGTGAATAAAATATTCTTTACATTATTACTAACATCTTGTGATGTTTAGAAGTTGGAAAACAGGCCACACATCCAATGTATTTGAACAAATTGAATTTAGGAATTATAGATACAAAAATATCGGTAAACCTGATCATTGCATTAAGGAAATTGGATACTTTGTGTGAATTAAAATGTATCAGCAGACATAATTATGGTTAAAGGGAAAATGTACAACAATTATAAACTTATATAGGTCCATGTGTTACTGTATTTATGTGATATGAGTGGTTTTCTTAGACAAATGTCAAAGACATAGCATACGTAATAGCCTACCACTTAAAGAATGGCAATCCATTATAGTCCAGACAAGACCTGTCTGATAATTTTATAGTGCTGGGTATCGCATCCAAAAAACGTATGGCGATATATAATGCGATACAAGAGACTGTATGGCGATACATATCGTGATATATTTTCTTGTACAATTGCGTACAACTGGTGTACTTTGATGCAGATGACATAACGTGATGCAATATTGGTTGTTGCGCATTGCGGTTCCGAGGTTGTAAATGTCTACTTTCTGTTCTGTATTCAAGTAATGTCTTCCCAAATGTGTTGTGCTGCCAGAGCACTTGACCGTAACCTTGCATATTTTACAAAATGCCTCGATCTAGACTAGACTACTATTGTAGCACCCTTTTTAAACGTTTTTTGTTTTTAACAATCACTTGAGTCGGCCATACTCGTCTGAGTGCACGGTACCCAGCACTACATATGCGCACATTACGATAAGCGAACACCAGATATTATTCGAAGTGCGTCTATTTTTAACTATGATGGTACCCACTTCCCAATTTGTGTATTTACGATTGTATTACAAACATGGAACCATACGAAGTTAAAAATAGATCTTAGTCGCTGATTATGATTTACTTTCATAATGAAAACACATGTGCAAGGAAAACTGGTAAGAACTGGTATGTTAAAAAAATATCACGGTACATATTATTTTGAGGTCCGTATCACAATACACCGATATTACTTGAACGCTGTCCTAAAGCTTCATCAAGATCAGATTATATTAAAATGTTATAATGCATCATGTGTATTCAGCAATCAATTGTCTTATGGGACCACTTTTCAATCCCCCAAGCATTTTCCTTCTAAATTTTAAGTTCATTAACCAATTTTAACTCTATGTGAACAGCAACCATTCATTTTCATCCCAAATCACCATTATGTTAGGCCTTAAGCGACCACAAATTACCAAAAGGAAGCGCTTAAAATAGCTAATCATGCTTTGTATCGTTTCCCTTCAATTTTCGCAATTGTCAAATCTCAGAAAGGTGTGGAAAACGTGACGAAATTGCAGCAATTTAAGTTGTGTTAAGGTCAGTTTTTTTAAAAATAGATGTTTTATGAACAGCTGCTGTTCGGGGGCGTCCGTGGCCGAGTGGTTAGTCTCTGACTAGCAATCACTTACCCCTCACCGCTGTAGGTTCGATCCCTCAGGGGCCTAGGAATCTTTATTTGAGGAAGCTATCCAGCTGGCTTGCGGAACGTCGGTGGTTCTACCCAGGTGCCCGCCCATGCACGAAAATTGCCCGGAGGGGCACCTGGGGTCTTCCTCCACCAGTGGTAGCTGGAAAGTCGCCATATGACCTTAGCTGTTGGTGCGACTATTAAATCCAATTCAATTCAATTCATGAACAGCTGTTTAATGGACAGTTGTTTTATAGACAGCTGTTTTATGATTTTACAGTCAGCGGTGTAAGTTATTTTTGAAATAACTTGTATAGGTTATTACAGTTTTCGGTGTTTTTTCCCAAAATAACTGCAATAAGTTATTTTCAGATATGCATTCATTTTCATCTATTTTTAAATTTGTTTTTTATCATAACCAGAATTTTCCTGTAACATGACATTTTCCCTTGGTTCTTTAAGCTTTATTGTTAGCTTATTTGCCCATTACGTGGTCCGAGTATTAACTTTCATACCTCATCCAACCCCTTCTCCAAGAAACGAAACAGGGTTGGCTGGGGTATGAAATAAAACCTTAATTTCAGATTTTAAACAGGTTATCACATTTTTTTAATAAAATGTCTTTAATTGTATGTGTTTTATTGTCGAAATATCCATTATAAAATCCTGCTAATATACGCTTTCACATTGCTTAATGGAATTAAGATAAGCTCTATGAACTTATTTGAATCACTCTCGATGTCTTCCTGGGTAGAACCAGTACTAAGCAATGCAGATAAAGTGTCTTGCTCAGGAACACAACGCATATGGCAATGGCCAGAATCGCAACCCACGACTTTTGGATCATGAGCCAACGCTCTGCCACTAGACCACATCACCTGTTGCTGGTGATTAACTACCCCGAAGGCAAGTTTACAGTCTATAAACAGTAATAAGTTAGGTGACATCTGCTGATTTCTGTGATAATATGAAATCAATACCGGTATGATATGCAGCAGATGGAGATAATGTTTTTTTAAGATGGTAATGCCTATTTGCATGTGTTTTCTTATCATGTTATATTCTTGCCATGTTCATTTGCAACGTTGCGAAATAAACCACCAAAAAACATTATAATAAAATAAATAAGAAATTGCATCTTCTGCTGGTATTGGCAAATTCAATAATTCATTATTTATTTGAACCTTTTACTGCTCGAAATGTTGTTCATTAATCACTATAAGTCATTAACCAATGGGCTTTCATTTTATCTATTTTCTTATTTGTTTAGTAACATATTTATTTCCAGAATCTTTACATGTTGTGGATACAGAGAAATAAAAAGTCCGTTAATACATGTACCGTCTGAAGAAGATATCATTGGAATATTCAGTATTGTAGTTGTGCAATGTCGTTAACATAATTATATAATTTTTTATGTATATTGTGATTTATAATCTCAAAGTTACAGGGTCCCTTTAAACAGAGAAATTCTTTTTTATTTAGTTAAATATATTTAAAAAAAAAATTGAAATTGATCTTAAATCTGGTTGTTGTTTATTAAATGTTTGTCAACATATAGGTTATTTTGACTTGCTGTATAATTGATTCAATTATCCAGTTTGTCAACTTGCATTGTTTCACAAAAAGACATTTTAATCTAAGGGTATCATTTTTATCAAAAAATGTCAGCCGAATTAATGTGATGTTGCTGCTGGCATTGCAATAGCAATTAACACTGGCTATAACAAAACCGATGACAAATTTAGATTCAGCCTCAAAAATACCTCAGAAACATATACTTCATATCGGGCTACCTCAAAGGGGAAAAAAATAAAACGCTGAAGTGCCGAATTTCTAAAAATAGCCCATAACAAGAAAGTTGAATTTTGGGAGGTGCTCTAAATAAAAAATGACTTTTTTCGGTCTATCCTCAGAGCACGTTAATGAACCATAGGAATCTATTCGATAATAAGAGTAGGGCACGGTTCCCGGATTCCTATGTATCCTTCCCCTCTCTCTGGGGCAGCTCTAAATAACCTATACTGTGTTGATGAGCCATTAAACAACATTCAATTTAATTCAATTCTACCTAGGAAGACATTGAGAGTGATTCTTACAATCCATATAAAACAGTTCAAACTAATATGAAAGAGTTATTGCAAATGACTTTGGTGGTCTGTACTGTAACACAATACAGGAGTATTTGACAGTTTAATCTCCATTTCTGTTTGTAATGTCTGTATTACCAACACTGTTGTTCTATAGTGAGTTAATTTGAAACAAAAGCAATTATAAAGGATAAACTTTCTGGAGTATCAATTTACCCATCTGCAGTAGCCAGGTAATTATGTTCCTGTCAAACCTTATAAAACTCACATTGAAATGTAGAGAGATTGAAATATGTATGTATTTAAAACAGAAGCGAAATATAGTTTATGGATGGGCAAGAATAATGTCCAGTGGCAGTGAGTTTAGATATGAAATCTGGTACTCCATAATTTTATATTGTTCAACATAGTCAAATTTGAAATTTGGAGATGTTAGATGTATTGTGAAATTTGGAGACGGTACATGTGTTTAAGAGACAACTGACCTTGACACAGGGTCATTTGGAAGGTTACTGGAATAAGAACAATAACCAGTTATGTTATATATGAAATTTGAACACTCTACTCTATAGGACAAACAAGAGGCCCAAGAGGGCCTGTGGACGCTCTACTGGCCTAAACATAAAGTTTATGTATAATATCATTCAACCGGAACATGGCGATGACTTACTCAACTAGGCTTGGTACTGATCATCCCTGCCAAGTTTTGCTGAAATCCAGCCAGACGTTCAGTAGAACTAGTCTGTACGAAGTTAGTGTATTAAAACCTTTAAGGAGTCATAACTTTGCCAAAATTCATTCAACAAGAACATGGCAAAGACAGGTGCAACTTGGCGTGGTACTGATCATCCCCACCAAGATTCGCTGAAAAGCCGCCAAGGAGTTCAGAAAAGACTAATCTGGACAAAGTTTGTCTATTAAAACCTTTAAAGGGCCATAACTATGCCAAAAATCATTCAACCTGAATATGGCGATGATATGCATAACTAGGCTCGATACTGATCATCCCTGTCAAGTTCAGCTGAAATCCAGCCTGGGGTTCAGGAGAATTAGCCCGGAAAATGTTTGTGCATCAAAAACCTTTAAAGGGCCATGACTCTGCCAAAAATAAGTAAACTGGAACGCGACGATAATATGCACGACTAGGCTTGGTGCTGATCATCCCTATAAAGTTTCGTTGAATTCTGGCGAGGGGTTCAGGAGAACTAGTCCAGACAAAGTTTGTGTATTAAAACCTTTAAAGGGCCATAACTCTGCCAAAAATTATTCAACCGGAACACAGCGACGATTTCCACAACAAGACCTGGAACTGATCATCCCTAAAAAGTTTTGTTTACATCTGGCCAGAGGTTTAGGAGAACTAGTCTGGACAAAGTATCTGTATTAAAACCTTTAATGGGACATAACTCCACCAAAATCATTCAACCGGAACACGGTGACGATAGGTACAACTAGGCTTGGTACTGATCATCTCTGAAAAGTTTCACTGAAATCCGTCCAAATGAATGCCCTTTCGTCTTACTGAGGCCAAAATATAGCATTTTTCAGAAAATCAAGGGCCATAACTCCTGTGTAAATGGTCCAATCTGGCTGATTTTCAAACTTGTCGGAGCTTTCATTGATATTAACAATTTGGTAAAGTTTGAGAAAGATCAGATGAAAAATGAAGGCCCTATCGTCTTAACGAGGCAAAATACAGCATTTTTAACTTAATATAGGGCCATAACTCCGCTGTTACTGGTCCGATCTGGCCGGTTTTCGAACTTATCCAAGCTTTCATTGATATTACCAATCTGTAAAAGTTTGGTAAAGTTCAGATGAAAAATGAAGGCCCTATTATCTTAACGAGGCAAAATATAGCGTTTTTAACTAAATCAGGGCCATAACTCTGCTGTTACTGGTCCGATCTGGCCGGTTTTCGAACTTGTGCAAGCTTTCATTGATATTAACAATTTGGTAAAGTTTGGGAAAGATCAGATGAAAAATGAAGGCCCTATCGTCTTAACGAGGCAAAATACAGCATTTTTAACTAAATCAATGGCCATAACTCCGCTGTTACTGGTCCGATCTGGCAGGTTTTCGAACTTGTCCGAGCTTTCATTGATATTAACAATATCTTAAAAGTTTAGTAAAGTTCAGATGAAAAATGAAGGTCCTATCGTCTTAACGCGGTAAAAGTTAACGGACGGACGGACGACGGACAACTCGCCATCCCATAAGCTCTTCTGGCGCTAAAAAGTAAAATAACGTACATTTTAACACAGTTTTTGAAGACGGTATATGTATTTAAGTGACCTTGACTCCGTCCCATGGTCAGTTGCAGAGCTGGAAGTTAGGACGGACAATGTCAAGGATGTTATATATCAGATTTGAACACTCTGCTCCAAAGAACAAAAAATAAGAATTTAACGCACTTAAACACATTTTTTTCGGGAGACGGTACATGTATTTTAGAGGCAACTGACCTTGACACAGGGTCAGTTGGAGGGTGATAGGTACTGTAACAAGAAGATCAATAACCTGTGATGTTATATATGAAATTTGAACACTCTACTCCAAAGGACTACAAAGTTATAAGAACTTTAACGCAAATCTTAACCAAACCCCTTACAAAAATCTTAACCAAAATCTTAATGCTAACATATTGCACTGTAACTTTTTGTCCTTGGGAGTAGAATGTTCAAATGTTATATATGTCCTCCTGGTCAATGTCTTTCCTAATGCCAATAACTTCCAGCCCTCAAACTGACCCTGGGTTTGAGTCAAGGTCACTTAAATACATGTACCGTCAATATATGCGTTAAAATTTGGTGACGGTACTTGTATTTAAGTGACCTTAACTCGGACCCAGGGTCAGTTTGAGGGCTGGAAGTTATTGATATTAAGACGGACAATGACCAGGAGGTTATATATGAAATTTGAACATTCTACTCCCAAGGACAAAAATGTTATAATACAATATGTTGACGATGTCGAGCCCGCCAACATTAGCGGCGCCTAAGTCTCGCATTTTTTCAAAAAAGGCGAGACAAAAATTCACATTACATGGTCCAGCCTTAATTCTATTAAGCGATGGGAAAGTTCATATTTGCAGGATTTTATAACGGATATTGCGACAATAAAACAAGTTGAAAAGCATTTTTTACTGAAAAAATGTGATAACCTGTTTAAAATTACTTATTAAATGTTTTAATTAATATGCAAACATTTTAAGTCAAAATTAAGGTTTTATTTCATACCCCAGTCAACCCGGTTTTGGCTTCTTGGAGAGGGGGATAGATGGGGTATGAAAGTTAATACTCGGACCATGTATTGAGGCATAAAACAAGTACTTCGTATAGCATTAATTTAAGTGCTATATGAATTTCGACTAAATGTTTTATGAAACAAAAACTTGCAGACTGCAAGTTTTTCAGTTTTCATTTCATGTATTTAATAAACAATAACAAAACTGGTGCTGAACATGGTTACAGATCTAGTTCACTTGCACATTGAAGCAGATAATGATGGTTATCCACATGCTAACGGATTTTGTAAATGCGTCCATTTGTCCGTTACAATGTCTCCATCCTACACCTCAAATTTAGTGTATGAATCCCCCACATGATAATGGCAAGCAAGAGCAACATACTGTTTAGTTCTGCCTCCTGGGTGAGTAAAAAGCTCAAATAAAAAAAATTAGAGTTGCACTGTCATCTTCCCATATTTTTGCAAATAACTCATGGTACACATACTCGTCTTTGGAAGATAGACAACATATCAAACAATTTTATTATTTCAAACTCTTCGGCCTCCAAGTCTTGACTTTTGTCGTACCGGATTCCAGTGCGCGACACACCTTCTCCTTAACATTTCTGTGAGTTTCATGAAATTTGCCACAGTATTTTTAAAGCTGTGGCTAAGACACAAGTGTGTGACCTTGACCTTTGAGGTGCGGACCTGGATCTTGCATGTGACAAACCTTCTCATTGTGCTTAACATTCCTATGAAGCTTGATGAAATTCCTTTCGATGGTTTTGAAGTTCTGTTTGGTTCTGACCGAGACATGAAACATTAAATTTTAATATGCCACTGGGTTTTCAACACAGTGGGCATAAAAAACATCTAGCAGAAACAAATGCCTCTAACAACAGATGGCGCTGCAGAGCATATTAAACTTTGGTTATAATCTCTAAACATTTGTATCCCTATCATTTTTTATGATTAACAAGGTGTGCTTTGTTTTCTCTCCTCCATCCCAAAACTGTTCACCAATTATTAACGGGGAAGGAATGGGATAAGACCCTTTTTGACAGCTCAACCAATAAATTTCGTAACGTTTTAGATTTCACAGAAGGATAAGTAATGAGGATGAATCCCATCACATCCTTGGGCTAACACCACTGATCCGAGTCAGGCCTCGAATTTAGAACTCGCATACTTGTAAAATGCAAGTTGATTTGAGCAAATGTGAGTTGAAATTTTCAGCGCTTGCAAAAAACTGCGAGTACATCTTTTTTGTACAAAGTTTTCATGATTAAAAGATTGATCAAATAATGAAACAGAAAAGTAAAAGGAGTTTGATGACATTTGTTGTCTTTTACAAAACCATCTTAAATAAGTATTGTATAAAATATTTATGCACAATGTCTTTTACCAAAAGGAGAGAAAAAATGTCAGTAAGAGTGCATCTTTGTGAGTTGAATATATTTGTACTGGCAAATAACAGCAAGTGGTTAAACAAGTTAAATTCTACCTCTGCTAGAGTAGCTATAAATGTGTTCTAGTGGAGTAATTACCTTGTTATGTTCAAATATGAGCCAGGACTCAAAGGCACTGTACAGTATGGATGTTGCTGTACCACCCAGCAGACGGCCCAACATCAGGACCCAGAAATTGTTGAAGTGCTGAAATACATGAAAATATTATACGAATGATTCTCTCTGATGAGGTTTTACAATGAACTAGTTCTAATACGGACGTTTTCAATATATGAAATTTTTTTTTTTTTTTTAGAAGATCACTCTGTGCCCATTTCTACCAGGTTAGATTTTACAGGCTTCGCAGTTACTGATAGGTATTGCACATATAACTGAATGAGTGCAAGATTTAAAGTAGCTATCCCGCCAACAACACCTACATTTTACAAAATATGTACACCATTTCTAAACCTACTGACAACAAGGTATATATATTATATACCGTACATATTTTGAGAATCTAAACTACATAGACACAATTTAAATGGCTTTAACCAGCCATGCCAAACTCCAAAACTAGAGCGTGGAATTAAGAGTTACCAACTCATCATTCATTTTATGCATATTCAATCATGGCTAGTTTAAGAACCCGTAATAAATCTTTTCTTTTAATTGGCACATATACATTATTATTATATGACCTGAACACCTAGATAGAGTTTTGATAAACGGTTTTGCAGTATAATTTTGCCGTTATTTGGCAGGATAGCTACTTTAAAACATAATGGAGTCCTTGATGCGGAACACAACAACATGCACAAATGCACAACTGGGCTTGGTACTGATCATTCATGCCAAGTTTCACTGAAATCCAGCCAGGGTTTCAGGAAAAATTGTCTGGATAAAGTTTGTGTATATTAGGTCATAACTCATTCAACCAGAACATTTTAAAAGGTTAGTGTGTTTCGTCAACACGACAATTGCAAAAATTTCAAAGAAATAAAGTTGTTATTAGCCAGTTCGTTAATTCTGAAGTTATTGAAGAAACAGTTATCTTTGAATGTACCCATATGAAAGACTGAATGTACCCATGTGAATGATCATGCAAGGAATGTTGAATACCTTACCAAATATGTGTTCCTGTGTTCTGCAGGTATCGTGACCTTGGCCTTTGAGCTACGGACCTGGGTCTTTTGCTCGACAAGCCATCTCATTATAGAGAACATTTGTGCCAAGTTATTTCAAAATATCATGACGCACGAAGTTACAGCCCGGACAAGCCTATTTCTGACCTTTAACCTCCAAGTGTGATCTTGACCTTTGAGCTACGGACCTGGGTCTTGCGCGCGACACGCAGTCTCATTATGGTGAACATTTGTGCCAAGTTGTTTAAAAATCCCACAATGCATGACAAAAAAACAACAGACCTAAAGTCCCCTCCGGTCCGGACTTGTAGGGGACATATAAATGCAGGTGCTAGAGTGTTCACAAGGCAGAAAATGTCATTTTCCAGAAAAAACAAGGGCCATAACTCTTTTATTACTGATCCAATCTGGCTGGTTTTCGAACCTGTCCGAGCTTTCATTGATGTTAACAATCTGTGCAAGTTTGGTAAATATCAAATAATAAACAAGAAATTGTTGTTGTCCATGGACAAAAACGTATAGCTCCCCCATTCGCCCACCGTTCTCTATTGATCAGAGATAGTTTTGATATTTTGATCGTTTTGATATTTAATATCCCTGTGACATTGACCTTTGACTCACTCTGAAATGACTCGAAAAACTCCATTGTGACGGACGTAGTGACCAAGATGACCTTTTATTTTGTTGACCTAGTGACCCGAAAATCAATAGGGGTTATCTACTTGTCATGACCAACAATCGTTCCAAGTTTGAGGACCCTATGTCCAACCGTTCTCTAGTTATTGATCGTCAAGGTCACCACGACCTTGACCTTTGACCATAGGGGTCATCTACTTGTCATGACCAACCATCGTTCCAAGTTTGAGGACCCTAGGTCCAACCATTCTCTAGTTATTGATCGGACATCGTTTTGATAGTCAAGGTCACCACGACCTTGACCTTTGACCTAGTGACCCCTCTATTTGTCATGACCAACCATCCTTCCAAGTTTGAGGACCCGAGGTCCAACCGTTCTGTAGTTATTGATCGGACATCGTTTTGATAGTCAATTGATAGTCAAGGTCACCGCGACCTTGACCTTTGACCTAGTGACCCCTCTACTTGTCATGACAACCATCGTTCCAAGTTTGAGGACCCTAGGTGCAACCATTCTGTAGTTATTGATCGGACATCGTTTTGATAGTCAATGTCACCGCGACCTTGACCTTTGACCTAGTGACCCCAAAATCAATAGGGGTCATCTACTTGTCATGACCAACCATCCTTCCAAGTTTGAGGACCCGAGGTTCAACCGTTCTGTAGTTATTGATCGGACAACGTTTTGATAGTCAATTGATAGTCAAGGTCACCGCGACCTTGACCTTTGACCTAGTGACCCCTCTACTTGTCATGACAACCATCGTTCCAAGTTTGAGGACCCTAGGTGCAACCATTCTGTAGTTATTGATCGGACATCGTTTTGATAGTCAATGACACCGCGACATTGACCTTTGACCTAGTGAACCCAAAATCAATAGGGGTCATCTACTTGTCATGACCAACCATCCTTCTAAGTTTGAGGACCCTAGATCCAACCGTTCTCTAGTTATTGATCGGACATCGTTTGTGACACAGACAGACCTACAGCCTTGACCTTTGACCTAGTGACCACAAAATCAATAGGGTCATCTACTTGTCATGACCAACCATCCTTCCAAGTTTGAGGACCCTAGGTCCAACCATTCCCTAGTTATTGATCGGACATCGTTTGTGACACAGACATACCTACAGCCTTGACCTTTGACCTAGTGACCCCAAAATCAATAGGGGTCATCTACTTGTCATGACCAACCATCCTTTCAAGTTTGAGGACCCGAGGTCCAACCGTTCTGTAGTTATTGATCGGACATCGTTTTGATAGTCAATGTCACCACGACCTTGACCTTTGACCTAGTGAACCCAAAATCAATAGGGGTCATCTACTTGTCATGACCAACCATCCTTCCAAGTTTGAGGACCCTAGATCCAACCGTTCTCTAATTATTGATCGGACATCGTTTGTGACACAGACAGACCTACAGCCTTGACCTTTGACCTAGTGACCCGAAAATCAATAGGGGTCATCTACTCGTCATGACCAACCATCCTTCCAAGTTTGAGGACCCTAGGTCCAACCATTCTCTAGTTATTGATCGGACATCGTTTGTGACACAGACAGAGAAACAAAACAGACAGACCTACAGACAAAGAAACAGACAAAAAGCACAAAATCAATATGGCCCCCCTACCACACTTTGTGTGGGGGAGCCATAATGAAGGTGTTAGAGTGGTCACACGGCAGAAAGTGACATTTTTCGGAAAAAACAAGGGCCATAACTCTTGTTACTGACCCAATTTGGCTGGTTTTCGAAACTGTCCGCGCTTTCATTGATATTAACAATCTATGCAAGTTTGGTAAAGATCAAATAATAAATGAAGGTGCTAGAGTGTTCACATGGCTTAAAATGACATTTTTCAGCAAAACAAGGTCCATTACTCCGGTGAAATTAATCCGGTCTGTCTGGTTTTCGAACTTGTATGAGTTTCCATTGATATAAAAACACTGGCAAAGTTTCGTAAAGATCCGATTAATAATGAAGGTCCTAGAGTGTTCACAAGGCAAAAGTTAACGGACGATCGACGGACGACGGACACCTCGTCATTCCATAAGCTCAGAGCTGGCTGCTGGACTTTAGCCAGTAGAACTAAAAACAGCAGCAGATACCATAGAGTGAATCCTAAATATAGGATTTATTTTCATCTCAAAGTGAGAAAATTCTAATATTTTCACTCGCGCTAAAGCACTCTTGAAAATATAAGTTTTCTCATTTCTCGATGAAAATAAATCCTAATCTATATTCACTCCAAACCAACAAAAATCCTCTATATTTACCATCAGCTCTGACAGCAACTGTATTTCAAGGAAATTAAAACTAGAAAGGCCAGCCTATATGTTGAATTGAATGTTGTTTAACGGCTCATCAACACAGTATAGGTTATTTAGAGCCGCCCCAGAGAGAGGGGAAGGATACATAGGAATCCGGGAACCTGCCCTACTCTTATTATCGAATAGATTCCTATGGTTCTTTAACGTGCTCGGAGGATAGACCGATACACGGGCCCGCCCGGTTTACGTCCCCATCTGACGGACGAGGCTAAGGAAAAGTGTCTTGCCCAAGAACACACTGACGGAACTCAGTGGCACCATGGAGGATTGAACCCGGGGCCTCCGGTTGCCTATATGTTGAGCCCTATGGTGAAGTAATCCAGATTTTTTATTTGACCAACACCGATGTCAATTCCATGAGATATCTGTTCTTTTTTACTTAATATTTAATTAATGTCATTAACAGTGGGATGCATGTCATAGCAGAGACCAGATGTGACCTATATTTCGTTCAAAGTAGGACACAGCAAAATTTTGCACATGATGTTAGATGCATATGGAACAGTGTGGTGAAGTTTGGTGAAAATCCTTTGAGAAAGAAACAAGATACGCATGTCATAGTGGAGAACGGATGTGACCTATATTTCATCAAAAATAAATCACAGTGACCTGAAACTTTGCACATGATGTTAGATGCATATAAGGAACATTCTGGTGGTTTGGTGAAAATCCTGCAAGAAAAGCAAGATACGCGTCATAGCGGAGACTAAACACGACATATATTTGGTCCAAGATAGGTCACATCAATCCGACATTGTGCACAAGACGATAGATGCATATAAGGAACGTTCTGGTGGAGTAATGAAGAATTTATGAAACACTGAAGTCGGATGCAAAGACTAACGACCAAACAGGCTAACAGACTGACACAAGTCAAAATCGAAAACACACAGTATGCAAAAAAAGCATTTTTAATTTTTGCAATAGATACCTGGACAAAAGGAAAGACAATCTCTTACATGTCAGCCATGTTATGCAGATGACACAATAGTGGTTATACATGTACCCCCATACAGTTGCTTTGTCTGCCACCTATGTTGGTTATACATGTACCTCACTACAAGATACCGTACAGAATATAGTAGCTTCTTCTGCCACCTACCTTGGTTATACATGTACCTCACTACAAGATACCGTACAGAATATAGTTGCTTCTTCTGCCACCTACCTTGGTTATACATGTACTTCACTGCAAGATATCGTACAGAATACAGTTGCTTCTTCTGCCACCTACCTTGGACATACGTGTACCTCACTACAAGATACCGTACAGAATACAGTTGCTTCTTCTGCCACCTACCCTGGTTATACATGTACCTCACTACAAGATACCATACAGAATACAGTTGCTTCTTCTGCCACCTATCTTGGTTATACATGTACCTCCATACATGATATCATACAGAATACAGTTGCTTCTTCTGCCACCTATCTTGGTTATACATGTACCTCCATACAAGATACCATACAGAATACAGTTGCTTCTTCTGCCACCTACCTTGGTTATACATGTACCTCCATACAAGATATCATACAGAATACAGTTGCTTCTTCTGCCACTTACCTTGGTTATACATGTATCTCACTACAAGATACCGTACAGAATACAGTTGCTTCTTCTGCCACTTACCTTGGTTATACATGTACCTCACTACAAGATACCATACAGAATACAGTTGCTTCTTCTGCCACTTATCTTGGTTATACATGCACCTCACTACAAGATACCATACAGAATACAGTTGCTTCTTCTGCCACCTACCTTGGTTATACATGTACCTCACTACAAGATACCATACAGAATACAGTTGCTTCTTCTGCCATTTACCTTGGTTATACATGCACCTACATACAAGATACCATACAGAATACAGTTGCTTCTTCTGCCACCTACCTTGGTTATACATGCACCTCCATACAAGATACCATACAGAATACAGTTGCTTCTTCTGCCACTTACCTTGGTTATACATGCACCTCCATACAAGAAACCATACAGAATACAGTTGCTTCTTCAGCCACTTACCTTGGTTATACATGTACCTCCATACAAGATACCGTACAGAATACAGTTGCTTCTTCTGCCACCTACCTTGGTTATACATGCACCTCCATACAAGATACCATACAGGATACAGTTGCTTCTTCTGCCACTTACCTTGGTTATACATGCACCTCACTACAAGATACCATACAGAATACAGTTGCTTCTTCTGCCACCTACCTTGGTTATACATGCACCTCACTACAAGATACCATACAGAATACAGTTGCTTCTTCTGCCACTTACCTTGGTTATACATGCACCTCCATACAAGATACCATACAGAATACAGTTGCTTCTTCTGCCACCTACCTTGGTTATACATGTACCTCACTACAATATACCATACAGAATACAGTTGCTTCTTCTGCCACTTACCTTGGTTATACATGCACCTCCATACTAGATACCATACAGAATACAGTTGCTTCTTCTGCCACCTACCTTGGTTATACATGCACCTCCATACAAGATACCATACAGAATACAGTTGCTTCTTCTGCCACCTAGCTTGGTTATACATGTACGTCACTACAAGATACCATACAGAATACAGTTGCTTCTTCTGCCACCTACCTTGATTATACATGCACCTCCATACAAGATACCACACAGAATAAAGTTACTTCTTCTGCAACCTAGCTTGGTTATACATGTACCTCACTACAAGATACCATACAGAATACAGTTGCTTCTTCTGCCACTTATCTTGGTTATACATGCACCTCACTACAAGATACCATACAGAATACAGTTGCTTCTTCTGCCACCTACCTTGGTTATACATGTACCTCACTACAAGATACCATACAGAATACAGTTGCTTCTTCTGCCACTTACCTTGGTTATACATGCACCTCACTACAAGATACCATACAGAATACAGTTGCTTCTTCTGCCACCTACCTTGGTTATACATGTACCTCACTACAAGATACCATACAGAATACAGTTGCTTCTTCTGCCACTTACCTTGGTTATACATGCACCTCACTACAAGATACTATACAGAATACAGTTGCTTCTTCTGCCACCTACCTTGGTTATACATGTACCTCACTACAAGATACCGTACAGAATACAGTTGCTTCTTCTGCCACCTACCTTGGTTATACATGCACCTCCATACAAGATACCATACAGAATACAGTTGCTTCTTCTGCCACTGAAATGGTGAACGCATGTTAATTAGACAACAATCAACAGCTTACAAACACATGTTTATATAGGTTGTTGACGGTGATTTAATCAGTTAGAATATATGGTAGAAAGGTGTAAGATGTGTTTGCTTCACTTACTCCAAACCTATTACCCTACGATAACACCTTTATCCAATTGACAGAACAGCGAGAAGCGAAATAGGCAGAGTTCCACGGCCATACTGTGCCCCGCTAAATTTGATAGTTTTAACAATGTTGAGCAACATGTTAATATCAAGACAAAATTTTCAAATCAATCAAGTCAAACATGATTTACATGTTATTATACCTCACGTTAACTCCTGTATAAAATGCCTACACTCTAGCATGAATTGAATTGGGGTTTTAAGGCGCACCAACACATAAAAGGTTATATGGTGCCTAACAGGAATGAACATGCCAGACTCTAAAATATGGTGAATGGGCCTAGAACCTTCTCACCTGCAGAACTGCAGAGTTGCTGCAAATTCTATTGTAGACACTCCATTTACGCTGGAGCCACGTATATTGTTTTCTGCCACTGCTCTAGTGATGTGAGCAAGATGGCACCTGAAACAATGCAGGGGTCATGATGAAGACCTTTAATGAACATGAACAAAATATGATAAAATGAACATAAATTTGGGAGGGTTCTACTCCTCTGCCTTCCCCTCCAACGGGATCTGCAGTGTCCCTTTTCTTTGCCCCGGAACCAAATCGGGCCCCCGGAACCACACGGGAACACATGAAACATTTTATATTATTACCTAACTTTCTATATAACTGGTTATTAGACATTTCTGACTGTTTCCCGCTATTGACGTCACAGGGGTGAAACAGTTTGACTGTTGCCCTCCTGACAATGAATTCTTTCATGCGCAAAGACATGATCTATCTGAATGCATGAAGAAATATACCATCGGGATAACACAATTAACATCGACTGAATGATTTCTGTATAATCTAACCCAGCAGTTAAATAATCTATTTATTATATTTTAAATAAGTTAATGCATATGTATGCGAAATGTTTCTGCCTTATTCGGCAGACGTCCACGTCATCAACATTTCTTGACATCATGACTCAATGTCACACTAACTTGTTTTTTTTGTTCGAAGTTAGTAATTAATATTTACAGGCCTTTAGCCAACCCTAAAATTTAACCGAGGCAAATTCCTTTATATGGAGGTCCGGTGGCATGCACATTGCGCCACAACTCCCACCCGCTTTGTTTTCTACATGCGATTGCCTGTGCATAAGTGCATTTTCTATTCGAAGCACGATTTTTCAATGATTGATTATTTTTCGATACTCAAATTGTTTATATGTAAAGTATGTACATTCCCAAAAGGCTGTTGGGATTTTTCATGCTCAACAGCGGAGGCGCAAATGAATTTTGTTTTGTTTAAATGAAATGTGATAACACGTCTTAACAATAGTATTCTTGTTTTTTGTTGACCATAACTTGTTTCTTAAATCAAAACTGATTAAATAATTAGAAACTCTAACAAAAGATATATATATAAAAAAAATTGTATGTTTTTTGGTAAAACAAAAAAAGGAATTTTCCCCATATTATTTGAATTCATTTTTTTTTTCGGTATAAAATATTTCATATAGTATGAGCCAACTGAATTTGATAAACTTTTTCTGTCAGCCACCCTGCTTGCTTAACTTTTTCTGTCAGCCAACCTTCTTGCTTAACTTTTTCTGGCACCCAAACTGTCTGGCACACACTCTATCATTCTGATGAACTTCTATCTGGTTTCCACCCTGTTTGCTGAAACTTCTGTCTGGCACAAACCCTACCTGTTGACTTTCTGCCTTTTAGGCACCCTGTTTAATGAACTTCTGTCTGGCACCCACCCTACTTGTTGAATTTCTCTCTGGTACCCTCCCTATCTGATGCACTTCTGTCTGGTACCCACCCTATATGATGAACTTCTGTCTTTTACACACCCTATAATTCTGTCTGCCAACCACCATTTGCTGAACTTCTGTCTGGCATCCACCCTAATCTGCCAAAGCTCTGTCTGGCACCCACTCTAATTGCTGAACTATCATCTGCCACCACACTCTACTTGATGACTTTTTGTCTGCCAACCAGCCACACATGCTATACCTCTATCTGACACACTTATTTCAGAAGGATTTCATTATTTCATATTCCATTTATCTGACATTGATTTCCTAAAAATAACCTGACATAAAAGGTACATTAAATCCCTTTCAGTTAAATGTTAAGCATACATTATCATTAATTGTCAACGTCAGGAATTCATTAATGTTTCACTTCAATACAATAGTATCTATTGGTAACAAAGTAACTATCGTACACGTTAAATATGAATGATAAAAGAATGGTTAAATCTCTTTCCTCGCAAAATAAATTATATCAAAACAGAGCTTCCAAAATGTTAGTTTGGATATGGATTCTGTCAGAAAATGAGACCAATGTACAAAAATTAACTGAACTGAATGTTGTTGAATGGCTCATCAACACAGTATAGGTTATTTAGAGCCGCCCCAGAGAGAGGGGAAGGATACATAGGAATCCGGGAACCTGCCCTACTCTTATTATCGAATAGATTCCTATGGTTCTTTAACGTGCTCGGAGGAAATACCGATACACAGGACTGCCCGGTTTACGTCCCCGTCCGACGGATGAGGCTAAGGGAAAGTGTCTTGCCCAAGAACACACCGACGGAACTCAGAGGCACCACAGAGGATTGAACTCGGGGCCTCCGGTTACAAATCCGCCGCGCTACCGACTGCACCACGCCAGTACAAAAATTAGGTCAAGGTTGGCTATTGTGACCTTCTTTTTTAAACATGTCAAAACATCTTAGGAGGCTTGCTTAATTATGTCGTAAGAAATGATCCCACCACAGTACTGACAGACATACTGGAGCCAAATTCTGCCACAAACAGTATTTCTATCTGGTAGAGGGAGGGCCATACTTACTATCTGTCAGCAAATGATCCCACCACAGTGCCTACAAGCATGCTGGACCCGAATCCTGCCACGAACAGCATCTCTATCTGGTGGGTGGTCATCCCATAGCTGTCATACAGGGCGTACACATGGGGGCCTTGTAGCCAATCACCCGCTGCAAATATATATATATACATACATAATCAAAACAAAGATGACTGCAGGCAGCCATGTTTAATATTGAATCAAAATGATTTTCGACAAAGATCAACATCATGTCATGCTGATCATTTAAGAAGTTCCCATATCAATATCATTTATAGTTTTCAAGAAGTAGTTGCTGCAAACTTGTTCTTTAAAAATCTATTTTTAGATTTGGTGGCCATCTTAAATTTCACACCAACGTGTATTTTTTGCTAGGATCAACTAGACATCATGGGCAACATTTCTATAAATTTTCATGAAAATCCATTCAGTAGTTTCAGAGGAATAGTCGTTACAAAAAAAGTTTACGGACAGACGGACACTGTACCACGGCATAAGCTCTGTTGACCTTTGATCAGTAGAGCTAAAAACAAGGGGTCTAGAGGTTATTACTGATAAAACTAAAGTGGGAAACAAGGGGTCTAGAGCAGAGCTGTCACTAATTTTTGAAACAGG
Organism: Cyrtodaria siliqua; assembly: GCA_037043455.1. Lineage (NCBI taxonomy): Eukaryota > Metazoa > Mollusca > Bivalvia > Adapedonta > Hiatellidae > Cyrtodaria > Cyrtodaria siliqua. The sequence continues at coordinate 84,523 of JAWPHD010008967.1, read as the reverse complement.
TGGCTACTTTGATTTGACGGGCGGCTACTATTTGGGATCAAGCAAAGTGAGAGATGTTGTTACGGGGTCCGCGGGCATTCTAACCCGCGGATAAGCTAGGGGTTTAATTGCATGCAATCTCCTGTTTTTGGTTCTAATTAATATCAGGATTTTTAGTTATTTCATGATTCTTTCAGATGATGAAATAATTCCATAATATTTGATACCGATTTAAAAATAAATAAAAATAAATTGTTACAACTGGCTCAAAATTCAAAACAGACTGCGAATATAACCGACTACCGGCTATTATGGACAGCCCTGGTCTAGAGGTTATAATACTGATAAAACAAAAATGTGGAAAAGTCAGAGAAAATTGGTCTTATAACACGCAGTACTGTTCTTGAAGTCGTCGATGATTATAATATCAGAGCTCTAGATAAGGTTTTTGCTATTTGGGTTTTTTACCCATTATTTTTTTATATTTGTTATTTTTTAACCCAGTCAAATGTTTTTATCAATATTTATACCCTTCGTTTTTTATATTTGCTTTTTTTTCTTTCTTCAACTACTGATAGTTATTGTAAATTTTACAATACGCCATTGCCGTTAGTCTCAACTGCAAGCCATGGGAATTTCAATTTCCAGCCGGCAATATTTTTATCTGAAATTGTGCTTCCGTCGTGTTTCTTTTTTGACTCTGAAACACTTTGATCAATCAAATCAAATATTATTGGTGTACAATTGACACAGACGACACATCTGCTTTAACGGAAATATAGCTGATGATTTTATTTACGTTTGGAACGATGTTTATGCATTTTTTCCTTCCGCGAACAGCTTTTACCGGACATCTTTTCGTATTTTACGGGAAAATTTGACAGGATATCAATACGCTGACAGGATTACAGTACCTATTAACGATACCTCAATTCAACACGTTTTATAAAGTAAACCCGTCTGTGAAATGTTCGTTTAGTCAACTTAGCCTCATTCTCAATATGTTCTAATCAGTATACAGTAATAGGAACATATTCTACAAACGTGTGACGAGTATGGAACAGAACAAGTCGACAATCAAACAAACCATTTAATTCAGAAAATGGAGATTGCGAAACGCGGTGTATTTACGTTTCGGTACGCATTGAAATAAATCGTTTGTGTTTTTCTTTTTTTTACATTTTTAATACGCAAAGGAAGAAATCTTTTGCGTTTTTTGCTCATTTATTCGCGTAAATTAGATATGCAGCTTATCTAGTGCTCTGTATAACTATTTAGTAAATTGTGTGGAACTATAAAGAAACCAGTAAACATAATAAATGGCAAAGAGCTTAAAGCTATAAACCGTCTATTATAAACAGTCTATTATAAACAATCTATTATATTAAAATATTAAAATATTAAGAAGTACGACTTATACCCGGTATCCAAAAGACAGCTTTACAAGCGTTCAATGTTTTTTCAGCTTCTATTCTTTATTACAGAAGTTAAGTGTAGTAATTTTCTTTATTAATATAGTTAAACCCGAGGAATTTGGAAGGATACATTTAAAGTATTGTAAACAAGTTCTTGGTGTGAAATACAAGCATAAAAGCAGGATTACATGGGGATTTGGGCCTTTGGAAAACAATTTAATACTTGATATAGGTATAACATGGGATTGATCCGGTGGACGCGTTGGGGCGATTTTTGAGTCTGATGACAACGCAGGCACAACGGTCCAGGATCAATCACATACTCTCATATAGGATCAATCACATACTCTCATATATATAACGTAATACAAGAAATCCGTGGATTCACATGTCTCGTCTAATGGAGGCTGGACTTAAAAATAAAAAGGTCAATGATGCTTAAATAAAAGTTTGTAAACATTTTAGTAACTAAAAACAATGGAGTTTGCTGTTTGCTGAGATGACATTTAAGTGCATTTGTTTAAAAACAAAATTCCATTCTATTAAAAACAAGAGGCCTGTGGAGGCTCTACTGGCTAAAACGGCTCTTATATCAAGGGTTGTCGACAAAAAATTCCCATCATTCAGTAGTTTTTTTTAAAACATTGCAAAAACAACAGGGATAGGATGGCCTTAGATCGCTCACCTGGTAATCATGGGCAATAAATCTGCTGTGTCTAGTTTGGCATGGGTATTTTTTAATTTGTCCCATTTTCTTCTATGAATGAAATTTCATAAAAATTGGTGGGGTGGGGTTTATATTAACATTCTAAACAAATATGGTGAAGATCAGATAAAAAATGAAGTCACTACAGATTTAACAAAGGAAAATACAATATAGCATGTTTCCACAAATCGCGGGCCATAACCTGTCGTTACTAACAAGATCTAGCTAGTTTTCAAACTTGTCCAAGATTTCATTGATATACTGCGCTTTGCACAACTAGACATTATACTGAGGCTTCCTGCCAAATTTTGTTGAAATCCAACTTGCTGTTTAGGAGTAGTGCCGACAAGAAATTTAAAGTAAAAATGTCAAAGTGCCATAACTCCATCATAAATCAGCGAACTGGAACAAAAGTGAGAAATGTACAACTAGACATCTTACCGATGTTTCCTGCCAAGTTTCGTCGAAATCCAACAAGGCGTTTAGGAGAAGTAGCGCCGACAAGAAATTTAAACGAACCGCAAAAAAACGCAATAGGCACAACTAGAAATCATAGCAATGCTTCCTACTAACACGGCGTTAACACCAAATAAAAAATTCAAAAAGTATAAATTCAAAAAAAAAAATCAAAAAAAATTAAAATTAAAATTTCAAAAATAAATCAAAAAAAAAACCCAAAAAAATTAAATTTCAAAAAAAAAATCAATCAATCAAAAAAATTAACAAATTATATAAAAAAAATTATAATCAAATTTTTTTTCTAAAAAACACAATATACCGGTATATATTAAACAAAAATGTAAACACCAAAAAATATATTAATAATAAAAAAAACCCCGCAAAACATCTGGTAAAGTTTGGTAAAGATCAGATGAAATATGAAACCCCTATCGTATTAACGAGGCAAAATATAGCATTTTTAACTAAATCAAGGGCCATAACTCCGCTGTTATTGGTCCGATCTGGCTGGTTTTCGAACTTGTGCGAGCTTTCATTGATATTAACAATCTGTTAACGTTTGGTAAAGATCGGATGAAAAATGAAGGCCCTTGGCCAGTAGACTGGTAGAGCTAAAAATCATCAGCTCCAAAAAGGAGGTCAAGGTCATAGATGAAATCCGTGCATCCAAAAAGATGCACTACCCAGGACCATCTATGTCAAAATAGAATTTGTTTTCTTCCAAAGATTAAGCTATAAATAAGGTTTTTAAACATCTAGTGCATAATTATAGTTCATGAGAAAGTTATGTAAGGCCATTTTTTTTTATTAGGTTTACCGATTTTTTCTGGAAAAATTAAGGGTAGGAGGAGGGAATAAAAAAAATCAAAAAATCATGAAAACATACCCACAAAGGCGTCTAAAAGAAGAAAGATTGTATAATAGTATTAAATGACTTTAATCTTAGTTTCAAGGTAACAACTCAATTAAAGGGCAATCTAGTATGGTTTATTTTGATTATTTGTTGCAAGCTTCATGAAATTTCACCTTGTGGTCTTATAAACTCTTGTACATGTATGCGGACAGACAAACTGACGGATAGAAAACCCCAAACCATGTATAAAAGTCTAAAATTAACTGTGCATTCTGGCTAATCAAAATATCTGTCCCAGTCAAGCCAGTTAAGCTTCTTTTTTTTTCTTTTTTTTTTAAATTTTGTAATTATTTATTTTTGATTTCAGCAATAATTTCGGTCGGCGGGTCTGTAAACCTAAAAATTAAAAAAGTCTGGCCTAAATGTAACAATTAAAGTTATCTGCCCTTTGCTTGGATGGTGACGGTCACATCTACATTTGCTTTGTCACGTTGCAATGTACCACTCAAGATACAACTATAAGCAAAGTTTGAAAGGTCTTAGTGCATACAGTTTGTGAAAGTGACCTAAACGTAAAAGTTGAACCTAAAAATTATAAGGTTATCTGCCCTTTGCTTGGAGGGTCAAGGTCACTTCCACATTTGCTTTGTCACGTTGCGATGTACCACTCAAGATACAACTATAAGCAAAGTTTTAAAGGTCTAGTGTATACAGTTTGTGAAAAAGTGACCTAAACGTAAAAGTTGAACCTAAAAATAATTAAGTTATTTGCCCTTTGCTTGGAGAGTCAAGTTCACTTCCACATTTGCTTTGTCACTTTGCGATGTACCACCCAAGATAAAACTATAAGCAAAGTTCGAAAGGTCTAGTGCATACAGTTTGTGAGAAAATGACCTAAATGCAAAACTTGAATGTTGACGCCGCCACCGCCGGAAAAGCAACACCTATGTCTCTTTTTTTCTTTGAAAAGGCGAGACAAAAACTGCACTGTTTGTCGGCCCAGTGAATCAGCTTGTAAGTTTTGTCTGCTGGGCTCGAAAACACTGACATTATTGAACATATCCCATATTTACCATATCTCCCAATTTCCATATAATACCCAATATTTAGTGAGTAAATCGTTCTGAATACTTCTGAGGGAGACATTGGATGCACTTATAATTTTAGGCATCCTAGGTGTCCCTGAATTGCTATAAAAGACCTTCCTCAATAGGTAATAAGATCACTCCATTTATATTACTGTGTAAAACAATTCAATAATTGATATTGGTATAACATGGAACTGATCCGGTGGACTCGTTGGGGCAATTTTTGAGTCTGATGACAATGCAGGCAAAACGGTCCAGGATCAATCACGTATGCTCATATATATAATGTAATAACACTGCATTGTTTGACGGCCCAGTGGACCAGCTTGTAAGTTTTGTCTGCTGGGCTCGAAAACACTGACATTATTGAGCATATTCCATATCTACCATATCTCCCAAGTTCCATATAATACTCAATTTTTAGTGAGTAAATCGGTCTAAATTGTTTGTCATTTAGTTAGACGGTCGTTGAACTAGCTTTCTATCTGGTAATCAATACAGAGTTTTCTAAGTTATATTGATTGGGTTACTTTAATGCAAATTTAGGTTACTGTTCTTAGCTAGCCTAGATGGTCGTCATATTGACTTTCTAGTACAGACATAAACGACATATCTATTTTCTGCATGTATACGCGTATGATCATCGTCATCATTTTGTTTTCTGTTGTTCAATACACCGATCTTTTAAACATATCCTGCAGCATAACCAACATTGTATAAAATATATCAACTACCCATGACAATATCATATCCCATATTTACTATACACCTCCTCAATAGGAGATATACCTCCTTCATGTACCTATAAGGTAATAAGATATTTCTTGTCTTTTCACTTAATAGTCTGGTCTCAGCTGGTTGGTTTATCTGAACACCAAGATTGGGCGTAGCCCATCGAGGTGTTTAAATAACCAACGAGCTGAGACAGACTCTATCTTTTTTGTAGAATGGTGTACTTAGTAACACTGTGACGTCATAGTGACCATACTCTAATATCTGGTAGTTGTAGTACGCCCCTTTAGTTACCCTAAATTAAACGATTTAATGCTCTGCATTGATCAAAGGAAATGTCACCGACCATGCTACAACTATCCTTGGAAGGAAATAATCCACCTATGCTTTCAATATATATAAAGCCTGCTCTTACCATTTTTATATCTATGTTATATACGGTATTAAGATAATTCGGATGCTGAGGACGGGTGCCTGACAAACCGAACTGCGTATTTTTATCATTTTTTATAACCTTTTATACGCAATATATTTTAAACATTTCAGTAAATTAAATAAAGGGATCAGACAAAATGTACGTATATAAATAAATATTAGAACATTTTTAACTTACTAGAGACTGTTTTGATAGGTCACACACCCCTGACCCATGCCCCCTTCATCAAGTCTCGATTAATTATACAAATTATGAATATCCTGTTTCCATCATACATTTATATATAAAAATATATATAATGTATAGAAACCGTCTGCCTTGTTAATCAATTGCAACTTCACCAAAGTCGAACGTCTGCACCGTTCGCGGTGCTCTTGTTTAAATCATAGTTTTATTTGACAACAGAATTATTTCATTTTCTGCACTCTAGTACGGATATGGATATAATGTAGGATTTAAGGCATTAACATATTAGATTCTAAGCATCGATCTCTCGTGGAAACCTGGTTTGATAAAATAATAATCGGGGTCTGCTCTGGGCATCGCCAATGGAGTCAAATGAGAAGAAATTATCAAAATGGCTCTAACCTTTAGTATTTGGCAAAAATGACTTGAGCAAAAAATTTACAGATCTGTATATATATATATATTTTTTAAGTCAACAAACACCAAAAAATAAACAAGGGGCCTTTCAATGATACACATCCCTTTATTATGCTTGACACAAAATGTGCAAATAATAAAATGAACAATAAACTTAACACTTGTCTACTGGTAATCTAATGGCTTTGATTGGTTGATATTTACATCTGACCTGTGCTTGTTCACATGCACTTATCTATGATATACTTCTAAATTGACTTCAGATAATAATATAAAGAAAGAAAACTTTCAATACCCCTCTAAACAATGAGGTCATATCAGATAGATAGGAACTTTGAAACTGGCACATGTCCAACTGCAGTACCCTCAGGAATTATTTTGCACCGATAATGCAGTGAAGGAAAGTAATGCAACAGTGAAAGATATTATTGACTAATTCCATTCAATTTGTTTCCTTAATTATGATTAATATCTAACTGTATTATACAGTCTCTATTTAGCATAAAATGTATATATATACTGAAAGGAAAAAGAAACGCAGGGTGCGTATTTCCGCTATATATTGTATGTTTAATATGCTATACTGCTAATCAAATGGTACAGGGCGACATTAGGCCTGTCCTTTTAGAAAGAAGGTTTAAACAGCACTGAACACACCAATGGTTACCCCTTTAAAGTTTCATTATCGTCAAAATGCGCATTTGGCTCAAGCAGGTGAGCAAACTTAGGCTTTAAATGTTGCAATCACTGAACATTACATACAGTACTGAACTGGCTCAATTTTTCAAAGAGGAACTTCAGCATTTATGAATTTCTTGTTACAACGTGTACTGTGATTAAAACGTCTACAACATCACAGTTGTGTCCTTTCTCTAACTAACTGCACTTTTTTTTTTTACAAAACATCTTGGGATTTCCTTGAAATATATATGGAATTAAGTGTGCAGTATATGCAATATATAGCGGAAATACGCACCCTGCGTTTCTTTTTCCTTTCAGTATAGTTTATGAATGTTTATTGCCCTGGAGCTATTTGGCTCCAATTTATATAATTTGGCCCCAACTTATCTCATTTGGCGCAAGTAGTGGCGCAAAGAAAAAATAAGCTAGAGGGGACCCTGATAATGCTTAAAGCCCTCGTCACACTCTGACGTTACAGCATGAAGATCCCACTGCGTCCAAAAATAGAGATGAACGCAGCGGGAACTTGATCTTTTCTGAAAAATGTGCATTTATCAATTTTATGCTACGTCCCGCTGCGTTGCACACGTTCCCACTGATTTCATTTTACGTACCTAACCAAGCGCCCACTAGGTTGTCTGTGTTTGCACACGGTCCCTGCTACGTCCAATCAGATCGAGCTAAGCTCTTGCTACATTGTCGCTGCGTCAAAGGGGATTCCCCCAGGTTGGTATAAATACTGCGCCACTCAGTGACAACTCAGTGAGAACTCCATCCATTTTTCCAGTCCGCGCTACGCTTGTAGAACGGCAATGGAGTCACTACGAGGTGTTGGTTACGTCTATAACGGGTCAATGCCGTCGTTACTACGTCTTTACGAAGTCCTTGCTGTGTGGTGCTCAGAACGTGGAGCAGCTACGCTCATTTTGAACATGTCCAAAGTGCGCGTAGAATTTCCAAGACCATGGAGACCATGATAGGTCCTTAGAGGTTTCTGCTGGGTTCCTTGCACATTGTTGGATTTCTTACTGCGTCCAAGCAATTTGTTCAGCACGCAGTGGGAACTTGATGCAACAACGTCAGAGTGTGACGGGGGTTAAATATATATAAGTTGGTCAAAATAAAATCATGTGGTGTTGTCTATTAATGCCGAATGCATTTGTAGAGTTTCCATCAATCCATCCAATCCATAATGTAAAGTAGTTTGAGAGATTCATGTATAAGCTTAAATACAAATTTAGCCAAATTTCTAAGCATAAAAGGGGTCAAAACTTTGTTAAAATAAAATCAAGAACCTGGATCTGTGGTGTTGTCTGCATGTTTAAAGTTTCAATCTATTACTTAAAGTAGTTTGTGAGATACAAGCTTACATACAAACTTTAACCCAGCCTGCATACAAACTTTAACCAAATGTTCTCATTAGCGGTACAAAGGGGCAATAATCTTGTTAAAATAAAATCAAGAGTTATAGAACCTAGCTCTGTGGCATTGTCTAATGATGCCGAATGCATGTTTAAAGTTTCAATCCATTACTTAAAGTAGTTTGAGAGATACATGTACAAGCTTACTTAACTTTAACCAAGCTTGCATACAAACTTTAACCAAGTTTTCTAAATATGAAAGGGGCAATAATTTTGTTAAAATAAAAGCATGTGTTACTTATGGTGTGGTGTCATCTAATGATGCCAAATACACGTGTGAAGTTTCAATCCATTATGTATAGTAGTAATAGTTTGTGAGATACAAGCTTGCATGCAAACTTTAACCAAGTTTTCTAAGTATGAAAGGCCTATACTATATCGATAATGAAATAGTTGTGATTTTCCGTAGATTTAAGTTTCAATCCATTATGTAGATACAAGCTTGCATACAAACTTTAACCAAGTTTTCTAAATATGAAAGGGGCCATCATTTTGTTAAAATAAAAGCATGAGTTACAGAACCTGGTTTTGTGGTGTCATCTAATGATGCCAAGTTTCAATCCATTATGTATAGTAGTTTGTGAGATACAAGCTTACATACAAACTTTAACCAAGTTTTCTAAGTATGAAAGGGGCCATAATTTTGTTAAAATAAAAGCATGAGTTATAGAACCTGGCTCTGTGGTGTCATCTAATGATGCTGAATATATGTGTGAAATTTCAATTCATGTTAAGTGGTTTGGGAGATACAAGCTTATATACGTCTTAAAGCCCCAACTGCCATATAAAAGCCAAAAGATGGCGCTGGGGCAGGTTTCTATATAAAGTATGCATGTTTCACATCAGAGGTCCCTTTTTCTAAATTTTTGAATAAACTACTGTAAAATAAATTATGATAAGTTGCACAAATACACATTTAAACATGTTAAATCAATTGGTGCAATTATGTTTTTAAACAATCATTTGCAAAGTATAGCTTCAATTTTTTTTTTAAACCAACTCACTGTCAAACAATTTGAATTTGCGGGAGGAGCCTATGAGGTTATGACCCTTATGCAGCAGACGGCTTATGAACTGCTCTGTATTATCATCAAAATCAGACAATGTAAAGCATAAAAATTTAAAGTGTGTTGTCAACTTCAAAAAGGCAACAAATCTTGATTGTGTGTGGTTATAATTGTATATGAAAAGTTTCAATGTTCATTAGCGAAATATTATTGTTATTCAATTGAAATATAATAAGAGTCGGCTGCTTCAGGACATATTTCAGTTGACAGACAGGCTGTTTGCAGCAGTGGCTTTTATGTGCTTGGATAACCTTGCATACATATTAACAATATGAAGATACCTTCAAAATGCATTCTAAACTAATGAAAAGAAATCATTACTCAAATTCAAATAGACTATTCTGTTGAATATTATATTACACTAGTAAGGTTTGAGCAGGTCTAATGATTTTACTCAACTACTAGGTGGTATAGTAAACTAAAAATGTTAATTTCTAGCCCTGGGCCCGTATTCATAAAGCAACTTAATTGAATTGAATTGAATGGGGTTTTAAGGTGCTCCAACACATGAAAAGGTTATATGGCGCCTAACAGGCATGAACAATATGCCAGGCTCATCCTCCATGTACATCGAGATAAAATATGGAAACTGGGCCTTAGAACCTTCTCACCCTGAACTGCAGAGTTGCTGTAAATTCTATCGTAGAAACTCCATTTACGCTGGAGCCACGTTTATTGTTTTTCTGCCACTGCTCTTTTGATGTGAGCGAGATGGCACCTGAAACAATGCAGGGATCATGATGAAGACCTTTAATGAATATGAACAAAAAACGATAAAATGAACATGAATTTCAGTGGGGGGATAAAGGGATCTGCAGTGACCCTATTCTTTGCCCCGTGACCAAACGGGGCACCCGGGAACCACACGGGGCCCAACTTAATTGAAAAATATTACTTAAGTCAGAATTTAACAGTTTGACATATTTTTAAATATCCGTATTAACCTCGCAGGGACACTACCAACCATCTATTATGGTGATAATATTTAGCTGTAGGTTTTATTTATCCATAACCTCCTTAGCAATATTAAAGAAAACGTTTTAAAAATCGATAAAAAAGGGTGTTTAAGAAATTGATAAAATCTGACTTGCTAAGAAGCTTTATGAATAGGGACCCAGGACTATAATGCAGTCTTTGTTAAGCACAGAAATGTAAGGCCTAGATTTTAAATACTGATTAGTTTATATTCCATAACTTCACAATCAAAGTTTGACATGCTCTAACTCCCAACAAACGGAAGTTAGAGTCCAGTAGTTATTATGACAGGGCCACTAAGAACACCATTCTACAAAACAGCTGGGATACGCTCATCACGGTTTTTAAATGAACGAACTCGCTGAGACCAAAATGATTCTATATATACTTCAATGTCCACACTGAGCATAGATGGAATGTGTCTAATAACATTGACTTCACATTTTATCTTTGCAGTATTGGGATGAAATGTTATCTTTCAACCCTGTTGTTGAACACTACCAAATAGTATAAATCACACCAGTGATACCATTTCAATTAGACGTAAAACTAGTAAAGTTGACCACCTATCTTAAATCAAACTTCCTCTTATCTTGTAGCACTTGATATCTGAATAACATGTTCAAAACGACAACAAAAAATAACCATACACTTGACAAATCAAACACATTGAAAATTTCGCCCACCTTATAAAACAGTTTATAATGGGTATACAAAAGGTAAGTATGTGTACACTGATGGAGTTAAAATACTTGCTATAGAAATGACCACATTTTGCTTTGTACTTTTAATTTCTATGGTGTGATGAATTTAATCATTTAAAGGTTTATACATGCATGTTTATGCATCAAAAATAATACAGTACCATATCACAACAAAGCAGTATACCATATTTAAGCCATGTGTTGTGTTTAAAATATAATGCATAAATGCCTATTTACTACACAGGTTTATATTCACATTCCCAAAAAGTATGTGTTTTTTTAAATTCATATAACTGTTTTCATTTTTTCTTTACAGAACTCAGGACATGGGTAATTGTTTTGAAACCCAACGATTATTTTCATCCTTTTGGAAATGGTACCAGTACCCCATTCAAATGGGAATATTCACGTTGTTTGCCTTAAATTGGAAATTTTTCACTATCAAACAAAAGCAATAATCTACGCTTAAATACTTTGCAAACACATTAAATGTATAACCATGTGTACAGTCTCAGGTAGTATTTCATTACTCTCACCTAAAAGAATGTTTTCCTCCTTCTTCTGTTTAAAGTTTCACTCTAATTTAAAAAAGAAAGAAAATGGGACTGGGATTTTTTCACTACAATTGGGAGATAAACATATTTTTGGCCACTGGGAATGGCATCGTTTTATGGTACGACTTATATAAGGAAAAAAATGCACTGAAACATGCAGCTCTGGTATCACCACTTAAAATAACTTCAATCCCAATTATTAAGAATTCCCATCAAAATTGTCAGGTGAATTTGTTTTCCAATTGTAAAAGGCCTGGGCCTCTGCTGTAGTTATTACACACTGGTCACTCTATTTCACTAATTATCTGGCAAATGATTTTGCACATTTTCAGTTAATGTTATAATCTGTACATTTTCTGTAGCAGCAATTACCACACAGTTTCCAGTGGTTTTAGAAAAACAAACAGAACAGCAAACTAGAAATTCGCTGCACCTACACTATGAACAAATTAGTAGGACCATCATTTTTTGTGGCATCAAATAACACACAACTAGATTGGCAAAACATAAACCTTACACATATATACTAGACTATATGTTTTCACTGAATAATTATCTATAAAGAGATTGACTGTTATTTATAGCCACTGTTTACTCCCTTTTTCTTATGATACATATTATAACAGCTAGGTTTATTGATTAAATAACTGGTCATGTGGAAACTTGTTATAACTGTTTAACTTTTGTATCTTTTCTTGGTGATATTGAAGTCCTTTCACACTAATCATGGAGAAACTATATAATAAAGGTTAATCATGGAGAAACTATATAATAAAGGCTATCTCCTTAAAACGTGTGCAGACATGATCTCAAGGTTTATACTTCTAAATGTGGACAGTGACAGATTTTAAGGTGGTGATATGTAACAATCTTTTAAAATAGACAAAATAGACCACTAATGGAGTTGTGTAATTTCCAAAATAGAAAATGAAATATTAATTTTTATGTCAAACTGAAATGAACAACCCAAAAATACACATGACGTATGACATGTACAAGTTTGGTTGCTCTCATGCATCATCATCAATAATAATACCTGTATTTTATGAGATACTGACCGTCAAGCAAATCTTAAACAATTCCGCAGCCTCAGGAAACAAAATACTGTAGTATCCTTTTTTCTTCAAAAAGGCAGCCCCATGAATTTGGCAATGGGCAAAAGAAAAAGCCAACTGGAGGTAGAATCCCGAACCCCACCCCACCCAACTGGGAACAGAAACCGAAAGACAAACAAATATATATTTGTGTTTCCGGTGGCCTGACCAACCCTATTTTTAAGGGGCCGATCCTAAAACTTTTTATGCAAAATTCAAAAAAAAATCTGATCAATGATTTATCACATACTTCATGAAAGTGAAACATAACACCATTCTATATTTTCTGTAATCCACTGGAGACTGGTGGTATAACTATGGAAATTATTACCAAATTACACAGCAAAAGTGGAAAATATTTAGGAAAGCCATATGATTTGCCTGGAATGTCATATGATACATTCAGTTTAACGTTTTTCTTTACATAAACAATGCGATGCTAATTAACTATTAAACTAATTTGTAAAATGCAAATTGAATAAAGTTCTTCTGGTTTAAAGTGTCCAATTATTTGTAACAGGAATGCGTAATTTAACTGGGGCGGACTTATATCGAGGTAAACTGACAACATACAGAGAACAGGGTTCGACACTAACTTTTATGAGTAGGAAGCCCGCAGCACTTTCTGCCTTTGAAACCTGGCGGTCTTTCTGACCGATAGTTGGTCCTTCTCAGGTATAATAATACATATGATTAGAATCAAACAATAAGAGCTTTCTATTTTCCAGTATTTCCTTTTAATTATCCATTGCATCATATAGCAAAAAAAAAAGTTATTTTCTTTTATATTTTAAAGGGACACATCGCAATCTTGAAGTTTTTATCAGACATTAAAATTAGCCTCTCGATTTATTAATTCAGTGACATTTTGACTTTAAACCTGCTTGCATATCATTAAATAAAATTTTGAGTTTTCAATTTTCATCATTATTTTACCAAATGTTGAACTATATTATTGGTTCAATATTGTCAAAAGTCAGTAATATACAAAAACAAATTGCTTTATACTGTTCTTATAATTAACATTAATGATTGAAATAATGCATGTTATGCAGAAAAACTGACGGGACGCCGCAAGTTTTTAAAAAATCAAGATTGCCATGTGTCCCTTTAAGGATCGTGCTGCAAATCACGTCAAAAACCGTACCGGGTCCCGCAAATTAAACCATCCAAAAACAGGTGCGCGTTTCCGGTGTTATTTAGCAGCATTTGTGAGTAAGCGTTCATTGTAAAGCGTTTTTATGATACAGGCTTGCTAAATGGAACTAAAAATAGAGAAGGATTATACAGCAATTCATTGAAAAAATAAGAATAAGAAAACAAAATCACCGTTCACTGTTAATATACGAATGATCTTTCTTCTTCTGTCCAATGTGACAAATTCGTGTGCACAATCAATGTCAATATGAAAGCTGTAATGCGACTGGTTCAAATCATGTAATCAACCAATGAAATGTGCGCTTTCAAATCGATTAACTTGAAACAAGGGAGAGAACTTTTTATTTTTTAAACAAATGCGGCTTCAAATTACACACGATAAAACTTGATTTCTGGTTGAATTTTAGTTGAAAAGTTTGAATGCCTCGAGATTTTTTGAGACTAGCCAGACGTGCCCCCATTTTTACCATCCATAATTTAAAATAGCAGGCCCAATGGGCCACCAATCTTTAGGAAAGTGGTGGTCATCCGAAAATCTGGTGGCCTCGGGCCAGCGGGCCAGCGGACCTGCGTTAGTGCCAAACACTGGAGAAACTTTTATCATCAACTTGTATGGGGTTTATGAGATAAATAGAATCTCACAATATCTTGCTAAAAAAATAATAAAAAAATGCATACCAACCTACTCTTTTTTTTTAGAGCATGCAATAGGAAACAAACCTATCTTTTTTTTTAACCTAAATATCAAGGCCCTGAATCGCTCACCTTATGATCTTCGCAATAATGAAAAAAAAAGAGTTTAAACAAGCTTATAATTTCATAACAGAATTAGATCAGTTGATAGCGTCATCACAAATTTCTGCACCTGCCTTATATGTTCAGACACACACAGTAACTGCATATATGGTTGCAGTGTTGGGTTCTCAATGGTTTCCAAGTTATCACTCAGGGGCTATGTCCTTATGGGTGGGGATGGACTAGGGCAGCAACATATTGAAATCTATTCAGAACTGTATTGCATTTACAGCTGTAGATGCTTTTAAGCATAAGAATGAATGAATGAATGTTGTTTAACGGCTCATCAACACAGTATAGGTTATTTAGAGCCGCCCCAGAGAGAGGGGAAGGATACATAGGAATCCGGGAACCGTGCCCTACTCTTATTATCGAATAGATTCCTATGGTTCTTTAACGTGCTCGGTTTAAGCATAAGAAGAAAATTACTAAGATTCAAGCCTTTTATATTATGCTTTTGTTTTGATAGGGTTTGTAAGAACAGTTAAAATAAAACTAATTTTTATTAACATTTTCAAAAAAAAATCTGAATTGAAAAAAAAAAAAACACTTAAAAAAATAACTTAACTATCGAAGATCACTTCTTTGAGTACAACCGGAAAGAAACGTAGGTAGACATATTGTAATGGTAGCAATCCGCAATGCTTTGTTGCACAAACTGAATATATTGTGAACTGATAGAGGAGAATCGAACCTATCAAATGGTGTAAAGGATTTGAAACAAATCTTTAATTTGACAAAGATAGAATGAATGAATGTTGTTTAACGGCTCATCAACACAGTATAGGTTATTTAGAGCCACCCAAGAGAGAGGGGAAGGATACATAGGAATCCGGGAACCTGCTCTACTCTTATTATCGAATAGATTCCTATGGTTCTTTAACGTGCTCGGAGGATAGACCGATACACGGGACCGCCCGGTTTACGTCCCCATCCGACGGACAAGGCTAAGGTAAAGTGTCTTGCCCAAGAACACACCGACGGAACTCCGTGGCACCACGGAGGATTGAACCTGGGGCCTCCGGTTACAAATCCGCCGCGCTACCGATACTTCGAATTGAGATTGATGTTAACTATCTTCATTTATATACCATGTGTTGATATAGACAGTAGTGATATTATTTTTTTTATATACTAATTGCGCCTCAAGTGCCAGTGGGCAAGGCATACCAATTTGAGTTGAATACATAGAAGCATATACATGCACCAAGCTATACACAGATTAAGAGGAGGTTTAATAAAGACATTTGGGCCAAAAAGAAAAACAGGTGTGTTTCCTATTGCATGCTCTAAACAAGAGGCCCAAGAGGGCCTGTGGATGGTTTTCGAACTTGTCCGAGCTTTCATTGATATTAACAATCTGGTAAATGAAGGCCCTATCGTCTTAACGAGGTAAAAGTTAACAGACGATGGACGGATGGACGACGGACAACACACCATCCCATAAGCTCTTTTTTTTTGGAGAGGGCTATTGTGAGATTCTATTTATCATCACATAAACCCCATACGAGTTGATGATAAAACTTGAAAGTTTCTCTGTGATGCTGTCAGTTTATCTCGATCTAAGATTGCCCCAGTTAAGATACGCACTGCTTTTACAAATAATAATATAATAATGTGGAGTGCGTGGTTCAGTGGTAGAGTGCCGAACTTCAGATCGAAAGGTCATGGGTTCGATCCTCGCCATGGCCATGCTATTTATCCTTGAGCAAGATAATTAAACCACATTGCTTTGTACTGGTTCTACCCAGGAAACCTGCACATAATCTTCGAAAGGGAGTGTTGCAGTATCAATAGATAGAGATAGAATAGGACGGTAATAATTTGCATAGTTTTACCAACAATGCCCAGTGCATTACAGAAACTACAGAATGGTGTTATGTTTCACTTTCATGATGTAAGACGTACACGTGATAAACTGGATATGATCAGGCACTAACATGACATTCTCTATATATTGGACAAGAGTTAATGCTTCTCCTAAAACGTAAATGCATACGATGAATTTGTCTTCCGCATATATTACTAAACCAGCAAAATCGTTCACCAAGAAAACCGCATCACAATTCACATAAATTTAAGTTTGTAAACAAACTTATTCACTTACCCATGGCCAGGAGATACACGACAAGATACGTCCTCTGGAACTGCGAGAAACCGACATCACTCGAAGATGGTAGTTTGGACTTTGTGTAGAAGAATAACAGAGCACAAACCACGCATAAAAAGTAAAATCCGCCGAGAAATATGTTCATGATTAGGCCGTGTTGCCTGTCTTCGTGCAACTGTCAGACTACGGTGAC
>JAWPHD010008967.1:0-32500 GCA_037043455.1 Cyrtodaria siliqua | reverse complement strand
CGTTCATGTGCAATTTATTCCATTCACGATTGATTGACAGAACGAATGAATGTGTTACCGTAGGGCGTTTCTTAGACTATAATTTTAGGTTGTGCTAACCAAAGGCGAATGGTAGAGAGATAGGGCGTAAGCCAAGGGCCATCTTATAAACGAGTACGAAATTATGTTTAAATCTATGTGTCTGGAGTTATTCCTACCCTTCTTCAGTGTAGAGAGCCTGTAGAGATATTAGTTCAGTAGTTCCGATTACATTACTATGCGTGTGACTTCATTTTGTATCCTGTCAAGTTCAAGTTTATCGCAATTGGTGCAATTACCCAAAATGATATCTGCATATTATAAAAGTAGTATAATAAGAAAAGGTACACAACTTCCAAAGATTTCCTACTAAATCGATGTTTAAATCTTATCATGTGTATTCTAGACCAGGGCCCTGTTTTATTAAACATCTTACGATAAGTCTTAAATTTTAAAATCGTTCCATTTGTTTACAAAATTATTCAATGTAGACAATTATGTGTGCACGTAGTGCAGAAATATCACCTGTATAAGAAAATGAAATAAAATCACGGTTATTTGAAAAGTGTAATTTATAGTGAAGCATTTAAGAAATTGATTTACGATCAAAATAGTCGTAAGTTGTTTCATAAAACGGGGCCCAGGCTTTTTCCTTTGTATACTATACTGACGAGATAAAGAAACGCCTCATTCTAACTCAGTGTACACTATTTTGTTAACCGTAATTAAAAATTAGAAAAGAACAATTCCATTCACGTCCGTCGGCGTTCCACAAGTTGAAACGTGACTCGTCACTAAACACTATGTTCTGCCAACCCTGACCGCGATGGTTGCGAGCCCAAATAAGACGTTGTTGACGATGACGTCGCGTAAGAACTAGACCGCGGTAGGGCCTGCGGCAGATAATTTTCCGTTCTGTAAGCCGATTTTTGACTGTATGTCGACTAACAGGGCGTCCACGGTTACCTACCACTAAACGTGATGTGGATTCAGCCGTCACAAATCTGTCACGCAGATGGCGTTGACGGATGTAATTATCCTGCCGTACTGACGTTACACGCGGTCTACATGAACGTGGCCTATCGGCAAACGTTCCCGTGACTCTGACACGTCGAATGAGACGCAATATTGTCGAACGAGAGACGTTATAACGTCTAGCGACTTGTTCTTGCGTTTGCCCACATTCAAGCATAGCCAAAACTCGGGCCCTCTCTTCGGAATTTAGCCTCGGCATTATCAGAAACTGGATAATTGTCAGAAAATCTCTGAAAATATGGTTGTGTGTCGACTAACACATGTACCAGTGTAAAATTCACTCGATAAAACCACATGGTTGACACGCACGGGCTGCACGAGCAAATCGTGAGCAGGTACATGAATTTAACAATGGGCTGAATAAAATCGTACGAGTTAAGGTTGGTTGGATTTATCGGTCAGAGTACATGTACATATATGACATTGCAACCCAAATTTAAACTTTGTAACGAAATTAACGCCAACTTTCGATGAGGCGTTTCTTTATCTCGTCAGTATATATATGCAAATGCCAACTACAGTCGTTAGAACGATTGACGCCCAGGTGTTTATGGGTACTTACTTCGGTAATATGTTAATTCAATATAATTAGAGAAGGGTGGATAAGATTGAGTCTTTTACGATATACACGCATTCCGTCTTTGAGGATTTAAAGGTAACACTCCACGTGCTTGCCCATTCTGAAATGTTTGCAATATAGTTATTTGACTTCTACAGCAGTGTTATCAATTTCACTAGTATTGTCAATGAGCATATGCAGGCTTGTATCATCTGCAAATAACCTAATATTGGAGTTTATCTCAGAAACGATGTCATTTATAAAAACGAGATAAATTATGGGACCAATAAAATAGTACTGATGGTCCCCCCTGCACAGTGTTCCACATGGATTTAGTTCCTGGAATGACAGGCTTTGTCGCCTCTTAGTCAGGTATCTAGCAAACTCTTAAAGACGAGCATCGAATATGCAAGCCACCTTAGGCTTTAGAAGTAGTGCCAAACACAGTCAAATGCTCTGTTTATGCTATTTTATTTTAGAATGCGATCTATTTAAAGACATTCGAAAAATATATATTAAAAAGTAATTTTGGAATCGACCGAGCACGTTCAAATTAAAGAACTCTTTTTAAAGCAAAAATTAAAAGGAAATTAAAAATTTAAGTGTGCAGATTTTTAAATCATTTCAAAAAAGGAAACCCTAACGATGAAAAGATCTGATGTAATTGTAATCACATGTCTGATGTGTTGTACTGTATTGTGTGTAATTGTAATATATTTCCTTCTTTCATATAATCACATAATCATGTATATTTGTGTGTTGTGCTTTGTCACGATTGAAACCAATTGCAAATATAGCATTCTTGATTGTGTTTGAATTGTCTGTTTATTTGCTTATATGTGCATAACATGGACATCATTATATACTTTACATCAACCATAATATTGATATTTTTCTGTATGTTTAGTCACATTCTCCGTGAAATCTGGAATGGAAATTCTGACATGTTCATGTTCGTTGCAATTTTTTTGTTCTCTAATGAGAAGTTAACTGTATGAGCGTGTTTATTTTTGCATCTGATATGTGTTGATACAGTATGTTCGTACGCTACGGCTGTCATAAATGTATATGTATATATTGTATAATCACATGGTCCTATGGCTTATTGATTTTGAAATACATTGCTTCCTCTGCTTCTATGGGAAATCTTTAATAGATCTTCGTCTCTGAATCTAAAGGTTTCGATTCACTAATTGCTTTTTCATAGGCCACAACGAAGGCTTTTTCGATGAGATAAATAAAACAGCACATACAAAATCAACAACTTGTGTCTTATTTTCAAGGTATATCCAATTCCAATGTGCTAAACATTAAATTCAGAATATTTCCTCTACAAAACTTGCCGTGGGGGCCGCCATATTTGTTTACATTCTACTACCTACCTTGCTGTTCACGTGCTAGGTTTGTAATTGAACTGTTCCAATGCGACTCTGCAAAAACATGTATTTATTGTAAAAGAGATTAAAGCAGAAAAAAACACATATTCTAAAGTATCTCCTTAAGTAATTGCCTAAAATGTAATTTAATGTAAAAGTGTGCATTCACCTTGAAATATGAACTTGTTTGTGGAAATGCCACACGAGCAGTATCTGAATAAGTATATGTAATATGTAAAAACACAATTTAAATAGTTTAAATTAAGTATATAATCTACATCTGGTCCAACTCGTTAATTTCTTTAAAATATCATAAACGAGAGCGGGCATTGTGGGGCAATATTAACCCATTACCTTAAACATTTTTAAAATCATTAAACATTTTAGTAGAGCAATGGATGCAAGTAAATACTGATAATGTAGATTCATTGGAAGCAGCAAACACGTCCAAGGGAATAAAGTAGTAGACTCGGCTTTACTGAGCGTTCATGAGAGGTAATGTAAGAAGCAATACCTCTCACGCCCTCTATTACCGGCGTAAGCAGCATATACATATAGTATATCTAAATTCAGTGTATCAGTATGATCTGGCGTTTTTCTATGGTAAAATGTTGTATATATACCTGAGGTTATACTCATGTAAAATGAATCCTCTATTGTATAAATTATACCTATGGTTGTCGTTATTTGACGGAAATATCCGACACGTTCAGTAGTACGACCTTAGTATGACACGTCCACCGAAACCAATCTTTTTAGGTTGGCTAGTTGGTCGAGTGGTCTAAGGCGCCGGCTATTGTGCGAGGCGCTGTGTCAAAGTTTGTACAAAATGTTCTCCACGTATAATATTTAATGTTTGTACTTGTATCTTATAGATCCCACGTTACAGAAAGTTCGTTATTCTGAATTTAATTCTCTCACAAATATATATATATATATATAAATATATATATATACACAGCACTGTGCTAGAATTCTATATCAAATAGTCCAAATGTAAAAGTAACTTGCGAGTGACCCATACAGTTGATACATAACGTTTATTCATATCACGTCAAACGTAAGTTTCAAGAGACAAGTCCGTGTGATATGCACTAATTACACTGTGCTATGTTACGAGTAAAGTGTAACAAGAAAAGAAGCAAAATCAGCCACACAAAATTTTAATTAACAAATTTATTTACAAAAAATATGCACTTACAGAGTACACAAATCCAGTCTTTCATTAATATCCAAATACAATTATCCAATGTTCCTTTAATTCAGATTAGCAAGTTTCTCTTCAATCCAAAACAGTAAGTGTCTCTTTAATCCAAAACATTAAGTGTCTCTTTAATCCAAAACAGTAAGTGTATTTTAATCCAAAACGGAAGGTGTCTCTTTAATCCAAAACAGTAAGTGTCTCTTTCAGTCTAAAATAATTTCCAATAATGCCGGTTTAGTCCAAATATCCAATTTCACTGCTATTGCGAATGAGCACAATAATAAATAAATCCTCTCACAAATATATTTTATGAAAGCATCCAAATCTAAATTAAGCTTAATAACAAATACTGAAATTAATCTAAATAGAACTCCCAGAGATTGTTTATATACTGTCACTAAAGGCTTCCCCTCTAAAACAGTCCAATAAGAATAGTACAAATTTCATCAAAAATGAATTTGCATAAAACAGTCTAATGAAAACAGACCACATCATAATATATGAATTTGCATACCAGATAAACACATGCACATCTATACTCTTTTTAACTTTCTTCAAGTCGAAATCAATAATAAACACGCAACAATGCATGTACACTTTGAGACACATGCAACAATACATGTAAACCTTTAGATACAGGTAACAACTATTTTTACATAATGTAAACCCATTGTATATACAATACTATGAAACTGGGCCTCATGTTTGCCGTTGTGTCCTTCTTTTTCGAACCCGTTTTGTGGACCTAACTCGAGGTTGTATAGATGGTCAACAGGATGATTGAAATGTACGTTTTTGGATAGTTTTTAGAAAAAATACTTTCAATTGTATGAGAGTATATTAAAGGGACGGATATCAAGTTTGATTTCTTTTTTTAGAACTCGCAACGTTCTTTAGTTTTTCTATATAACTTGCATTTTGGCAATTCATTATTAATACTTTTCCAAATTTAAAGCGGAAAATCACGATAAAATAATAAATCGGGGCGCTAATTAAATTGTAGATAATTACGTCAAAATTGAAGCGTGTTAAAAGGAGGCGTCAAGTTGTTTTGGGTGCCGCTTTTGTCACTTGTCGAGTAACCTGCAATGCCAAACAAGTACCTTGGTATAGGCACTACGCCCCTCCCCCCACCCCCACGCCCAATAACGGCACAATTAAACTACAAAATCATTCATACAAACCTATCCAGGTGTTCAGGTCATGACATAATGTAGATGTGCAAATCAAAAGGAACTTAAAATACCGGAGATTAAATATGCGCAAAATGAATTATGAGTTGGTAACTCTTAATTCTACGTTCCAATTTTGAGTTTTAGCTTGGCTGGTGAAAGCCGTTTATATTGTGTCTATATAGTTCGGATTTTCAAAATAGTTATTTATATAACTCGTCGTCATTAGGTTCAATCTGTTGTAAACTTCGCCTGTTGATGGCGGGATAGGGACTTTAAAAATTATCCTAACATATAAATCATAGTAGAAAAATACTATTGATGCCGGATGGCTTTGTTTTGAATTGCGATTGTTATAAATTTCTAACGATAACTAGTACAATTGGAACATTTTCCTATTGGAAATGTATCTGTGCTACAGAGGTCATGTTGCAACAATATCATGTGCTTTCCTGGCATGTGTTTTATTTGGAAAAGATAACTGAAAACAAAGATTCTTTGCTTTCGACTCAAAT
Source organism: Cyrtodaria siliqua (assembly GCA_037043455.1). Classification (NCBI taxonomy): domain Eukaryota; kingdom Metazoa; phylum Mollusca; class Bivalvia; order Adapedonta; family Hiatellidae; genus Cyrtodaria; species Cyrtodaria siliqua. The sequence continues at coordinate 26,621 of JAWPHD010008967.1, read as the reverse complement.
CTAATTACTATATCGGTGTATTCAATTTGACAGAAATGCAAATTATTTTACATGCTCAGCTTATTATTTGTTATCACTATCAGTTTCGTTATTTGTTCAACAATGAGTCAACATAATACAAATCCGACCTTACAAACGGCAGATTTTAACAGAAAGGGTCGCGATTTTGATTCGGATGTAATTTTCAATAATTTAAGATAAGATTCATAACACAAAGACCATCGTTAGTAGACATGTGCATAGGTCTGTGTAATATATTTGCAACGTATAATTGGACAGTGGTATCTACTTACAATGTTTTGTTGGATTGTTCACCAAGCATTGACCAGTGTAGTCTATTCGCAACCAAGTATTGCATTGTGCACCACACATTGACCAGTGGTATCTATTTACAACGTATTACTGGATTGTGCATCAAGCATTGACCAGTGGTATTATTTACAACGTTTCATTGGATTGTGCACCACATATTGACCAATGTTATATATTTACAACGTATTATTGGATTGTTCACCACGCAACAAGTATTGACCAGTTTAATCTATTCGCAACGTATTATTGGAATGTGCACCACGCATTGGCCAATGTTTCACCAAGCGTTGACCAGACCAATGAAATATTTTAGGAGGTTTTATTGGATTGTGCATCACGCATTGTTCAGTGTAATAATATTTACATGTTATTGGATTGTGCTCCACGCACTAGTCAATGTAGTCTATTCGACGAATAGTTTTATTGGATTGTGCACCAAACATTGACATGTGTAATCTATTCGCAACGTATTAAATATTCGATTGTGCACCGCGTGTTGGCGTTTTATTAGATGTTTCACCAAGCGTTTACCAGACCAATGTAATATTTTTAGAGGTTTTAATGGAATGTGCACCACGCATTGGTCAATGTAGTCTATACGAAACGTTTTATTAGATTTTTCACCAAGCGTTGACCAGACCAATGTAATATTTTTACAAGGTATTATTGAAATGTGCATCACGCATTGGTCAGTGTAATATATTTAAAACTAATAAATACATTGTGCACAATGCATTGACCAGTGGTATCTACTAATAACCTTTTATTAGACGTGCATCACGCATTGGTCAATGCAGTCTAATCCAAACGTTTAATTGTATTGTGCACCATGCACTGACCAGTGTAATCTATTCGCAACGAATTATTGCAATGTGCAAATTAACCAGTGTTATCTACCTACAACGTTTTACTGGATTGTGCACCAAGAATTGGTCAGTGTAGTCTATTTACAACGTTTTATTGGATTGTGGACCACGCATTGGTCTGTGCAATCTGTTTACAATGTTTTATTGGATTGTGCACCAAGCATTGGTCAGTGCAGTCTATTTACAATGTTTTATTGGATTGTGGACTAAGCATTGGTCAGTGTAGTCTATTTACAACGTTTTATTGGATTGTGGACCACGCATTGGTCAGTGCAATCTGTTTACAATGTTTTATTGGATTGTGCACCAAGCATTGGTCAGTGTAGTCTATTTACAACGTTTTATTGGATTGTGCACCAAGCATTGGTCAGTGCAGTCTATTTACAATGTTTTATTGGATTGTGGACCAAGCATTGGTCAGTGTAGTCTATTTACAACGTTTTATTGGATTGTGGACCACGCATTGGTCAGTGCAATCTGTTTACAATGTTTTATTGGATTGTGCACCAAGCATTGGTCAGTGCAGTCTATTTACAATGTTTTATTGGATTGTGGACCAAGCATTGGTCAGTGTAGTCTATTTACAACGTTTTATTGGATTGTGGACCACGCATTGGTCAGTGCAATCTGTTTACAATGTTTTATTGGATTGTGCACCAAGCATTGGTCAGTGTAGTCTATTTACAACGTTTTATTGGATTGTGGACCACGCATTGGTCAGTGTAGTCTATTTACAACGTTTTATTGGATTGTGCACCAAGCATTGGTCAGTGTAGTCTATTTACAACGTTTTATTGGATTGTGGACCACGCATTGGTCAGTGCAATCTGTTTACAATGTTTTATTGGATTGTGCACCAAGCATTGGTCAGTGCAGTCTATTTACAATGTTTTATTGGATTGTGGACCAAGCATTGGTCAGTGTAGTCTATTTACAACGTTTTATTGGATTGTGGACCACGCATTGGTCAGTGCAATCTGTTTACAATGTTTTATTGGATTGTGGACCAAGCATTGGTCAGTGTAGTCTATTTACAACGTTTTATTGGATTGTGGACCACGCATTGGTCAGTGCAATCTGTTTACAATGTTTTATTAGATTGTGGACCAAGCATTGGTCAGTGTAGTCTATTTACAACGTTTTATTGGATTGTGCACCGAGCATTGGTCAGTGCAGTCTATTTACAATGTTTTATTGGATTGTGGACCAAGCATTGGTCAGTGTAGTCTATTTACAACGTTTTATTGGATTGTGGACCACGCATTGGTCAGTGCAATCTGTTTACAATGTTTTATTGGATTGTGCACCAAGCATTGGTCAGTGCAGTCTATTTACAATGTTTTATTGGATTGTGGACCAAGCATTGGCCAATCACGCATTGGCCAATGTAGTCTATCCACAACTTACTATTACATTATGCACCAAGTAATTGTTAGTGTAGTAGTCTATTTACAACGTCTATTAACAACATGTTATAACGCATTTGACAAAAGTCCTACAATCCGATTGTTTGGCGTTCAAACCTTTGCGGCTATTAGATAATGCATAGCCCGTCGCAAATCCATTCATGTGACGTTCAACAACTATGAAATACGTTAAGAACGGTTTAATCAGACTGTGTATTGAAATTTCGACGTTTGCGACGGTATATCAGTGTTTTGCGGTCGCACATGTGTGTAACGGCTCCGCCAACGCGTTCAAATTAAAATGCAAGAGGCCCTTTTTCCAATTTGGGTGGGTTATTAAGGGACTCGAGGCACAACAATTGTATAATATAGGTTTTGACGGCCTGTAGATGAGCCCCTTTATGCAAGCGGTCAAAACTCATTTGATATAATTGGTGTGTCTCGAGTCCTTAAATAACCATACTAAATTAGAACTAGGAGTTGTTTTTAGTAAAAACAGATATCTTCCCTACAGGAGAATTGGCCATAAATCCTCCAAAATTCATTCAATTGGAACACGACGAAAACATGTGCAACCAAGTTACATGGAAATCCAGGAAGCGGATCAGGAGAAGTAGTCGGGACAAAGCTTATGTATTAAAACATTTAAAGGGCCATAACTCCAACAAAAATCATTCCAAACGAACAAGACAATGATATCAGCAACTAGATTTTGTTGAAAGCCGAATGGTGGTTGAGGAGAATTAGGCTGGACAAACTTTGTGTATTAAAACGTTTTAAAGAGCCACAACTCCACCAAATATCATTCAACCGGAACACAACAACGACATGCGCAACTAGGCTTGGTACTGTTCATTCCAGCAAAGTGTCACTAAAATCCAAGCAGAGGGTCTGGAAAACTAGTCCGGATAAAGTTTGTGTATAAGGGGCCATAACTCTGTCAAAAATCATTAAACCGGAACATGATAATGACTTGCGTTGCTAGGCTTGTTACTGGTCATTTCTGCTAAGTTTCGTTGAAATCTGACAGGGGTTCAGCAGAACTAGTCCGGACAAAGTTTGTTTAATGAAACCTTTAAAAGGTCATAACTCTGCCGAAACTCTTTCAACCGGAACACGGTGATGATATGCACAACTAGGCTCGGTACTGTTCATCCTTGCCAAGCTTCGTTGAAATTCGGCCAGGGGCTTAGCAGAACTAGTCCGGACAAAGTGTGTGTATTAAAACTTGTAAAGGGTCATAACACTGTCAAAATTCTTTCAATCGGAACACGGTGATGATATGCACAACTAGGCTTGGTACTGATCATCCCAGCAAAGGTTTGTTGAAAAACTTCTAAACGAAGACCTTATCATAACAATCTGGTAAGGTTTGCTAGAGTGTTAACACATTTGTCAATAATGCGAGGGCAATAACTTCGGTGGTACTGGTCCGATCTGACTGGGTTTCGACTTTGAGCGAGCTTACATCAATATCAACAATCTGGAAACATTTTTCAATAATTCAAGGTCCATACCTTCGGTAGAGAACTCCTCTAAAACATCTGCAGCCTCTCAAACTTTTGTCCTTTTAAATAAGCCTCATGTGGCTCCCAAGCCTTTTGTGGCTTCCAAGCCTAACACTCTTTGTGGTTGACTGTTTGTGGTTGACTGTCGTCCTTGAATACTACTTTTCCAGTTCGATTTATATATCTATATTTAAAGGCAGATTACCAATTGTTATAGAGAACTTTTTAGATGATAAACAGTTTTGTGTCCGAATAGATTCAACCCTCTCTGAAATTCATGAACATGAGATGGGTGTGCCTCAGGCCAGCATACTCTCTGTTACCCTTTTTAATATAAACATATAACAGTAAATGCATCAATCCTGGTGTGGATTGTTCTCTATATGTGTTAAATTTTATCGTGCAAAAAGAGACAATTACAACACTCAATAAGCAGTCTCAACAGTCTTACAAACAGTCTCAATAAGCTTCAGACTTAGTCTGATGAAAATGGTTCTAAATTTTCTAAATCTATACCTAATAGGATGCACTTTTGTCAACTACGTAAACATCATGAAGACCCTTCAACACTGGATGGGTCTCCAATACCACTAGTGGATGAGACAAAATTGCTTGGTCTTAATTTTGACCGTAAATTAACGTTTATACCACACCTTAAATACTTGAAGGCCAAATGCCTTAAAGCTCCTAATTTACTTAAAATTGTTGCAAACAATAATTGGGGAGCCGATCGAAAAGTCCTCTTACGACTTTATAGAACTCTCATCAGATCCAAGCTGGGCTACGGCTCAATAGTATATGAATCGGCTCGCAAGTCAATACTTGTAGATGCTCGATCATATACATAGTCAAGGCATACGACTCGCTTTAGGTGCTTTTCGTACATCACCAGCCGAAAGTCAATATGTTGAAGCTGAGCAACCATCCCTGTATCATCGACGGGACAAATTAGTCCTTCAGTATGCCATTAAATTACAATCTAACCCTTTAAACCCAACTTCCGATTTTTGATCGAAAACCGAAGGCCATTTGGCCATTTGGTCTTCGTATTAAACCACAATTAAGAGACACTGAAATCGACCTAAATTTGATTGCCAAATAGAAAGTACCGCAAATTCCACCGTGGACTTGGAAACACCAACAACTATTTTTTATCTTTGTAATAGTAACAAATCCAATACAGACAATACAGACCTTACGATCTTTCAAAGCAAATTGAATGAAATTAAATCGAAATACAGTAACTTTCAACATATATACACAAATAGTTTTAAAGATGGAGATAAGGTAGCTGCAGCAGCTGTTGTTCACAAACACAGCATAAAGAGTCGCCTGCCTGACAAGGCCTCTATCTTTTCAGTTGAACTTAAGGCAATTAAACTATTTTCAGGAATCTTAGGATGACCATTTTGTAATCTTTTCTGATTCCCTTTCATCTCTCCAAGCCCTGGTTAATGCGAAACATGATAACCCAGTTGTGCTTCAACTTTTAGAAAGTACAATTATTTTATAGTTTATAATGATATTATTTTCTGCTGGCTTCCAAGCCATGCAGGAATACGTGGTAAGGATAGAACTGATAGTGCTGCTAAAGCAGCATTAGGTTTACTAATGTCAAATTACCTTATAATGATTTTAAAAGTTGTATTAACACATAAATTCGAAACTCTTGGCAAGTCGGTTGAAATTTTTCAGCTAACAATAAACTCCATTCAATTAAACCGTTATTCGGAGAATGGCGTTCTTCTAGTAGACCCATTCGTCGAGAATAAATTTTCCTAGCCCGGTGCAGGATAGGCATACACGTTATACTCATTCATATTTATTACAAGGTGAACAATTACCAGAATTTATATCCACCTTTGCACCGTTAACGGTCAAACACATCTTGTTGGAATGTGTAGACTTTGATCATATGCGTCAAAGGTACTACAATGTTAATACTATGAAAGAGTTATTTAATATTATATATTTTAGTCTTGTTTTAGATTTATTGTAAGAAATCATTACTATATAAATCATGATAATATGTTCTTATATATATTTACTTGTTTATATACCCGTTGACGGGCATTTGTTGATTTACATATATAGTTTATATTACTACCATATCATACCTTATTTGTAAATAGTTTTATCTTTATATATTTACATTAATGTTTAATTTAATACAAAATTTCTTCATATTTTATCATTGTTTGCGCCAAATATGACCTATTTATGTGTCGACGTGCCGTAAAACACCATTCATTTAATATGTATTGGCATTCACACTAGCGTTCGTTTAGTACTGGGTGGCGTCTGTAACAGACGCACCGACTACAAATCAAACAGCGTTATTACTTAATCGAATTTTGAGTATTTAGACCTTTTGTAGAAACCGGTGAATTCATTTTAAGTTTTGAGTTTTCCCAATATGATCTCATTGCGAAAATATTGGAGATTTATGCAAATCGTTTGTTCATAATACGTACGACCACCCCCAGTCGGATAACTATTACGCGCTTCTGCGTTTATACCACAACACGAATACTTTTCGCTCAGGTTCCGCGGGGGCGGTCCAATCAATGCCATGCGCGCTTCTCTGAATTGTATTAGTAACATATTCAATTCAAACAGGCTCTGTTCATTACAACCCCAGTTCGGATTTGCACATTCAAAAACCTCCACTACCCCAACCAACCACCCTACCGAAAAAATGCACACTATGCCATAGCGCTTGTTTTCAAATTGACTTTATTCTACTTCTCAAGTAGCGATAATCGGCGAAATCGCCATAGCTTATTAAAAATAAATGTACCAATAAGATTATATAAACACGATTAATGTTTTTAATAGCAAAACTGTATAATGTTCACAACTATCCATCTCTCCAAATTTAACTCGATCGATAAAAAAAACACCCTAAACACCAAATCATCTTCAAGTATAAAATTTGTTTGTTCGTGTGTTTTTGATTGTTTTTCATTTTTAGTCTTTCATTATCGCGTTTCTCCTTTTCTAATTGCTTATTATTACTTGTATTTGTCCCCTACCGGTATAACTTGAGTGTGACTGATCTATATGATAACGTCATGAATGTTCGTCATACCGTTCTTCCGTCCAGCATTTGTTTGTGTTGTGAAAATGTCAAAATTATGAAAATGTAGACCAAGAAATCGATTATGGTTTAGATCTACTACTAATTGGGAGAGTTATGGGACTTTTATACTTTCAAGTATATGACATATAGGATATATGGTTTCTGCAATTTTTTAAACCCCTTTACAATATTTAGTCCATAGTTCCTGTGAAATATATCTAGTATCACAATTTATGTCAAGTTTGAGTATGGACTAATTCTAGACAAAAACTATTTTGTAGGAGTTAAGTGCCTTTTTATACTCACACTGTATGTCATGTAAGGTAAATCGTTTTTGCTCCTTTTAACGAAAAGCGTTTAAGGCATTTTAATGTCTGTTTTTGCTTTGAACATGGCTGACCTAAATAAGTTATCGCAACAATTGGTTACAATAATGCAGTTGTGAAACAAGATACTCCAGTATTGCATCGCAATACATGATGTTCCCTACCGGGCAGATGTTTGACAGTAAATGTTTTTTGTTGGACCAGACGAAACAAAAGGCTATGATTTAGACAAATAACAAAGGCATGTTACATTTCACAATCTTAACATGACAAATGTGTGTACATAATCTTCCTTACAAATTTGTAAAGGATATACCACACTTTTATTAATCCAGTAAGATTACAAATATAATACAAGAAGAAATAAAAATACTTAAGCAAATATATTAACATCAATTTCAAGTCCGTTTTTAATATATAACTCTATTTGAAGGGAAGTAACTATCGAATATTTATTGAGTATAAAGATGACGTTTTACTCTCCCTTATGCAGCTGTATAACCAGCGACTGAATTCTGTTACCATAACAACCACACTTTTGGTCATATCACCAAAATCAAAGTGTGTGTAGAGTCTTCATTTCAAATGTTCCTCTACCTATGTACCAAGTTGTATGACAATAATGCTCCTCTACCTATATACCAAGTTGTATGACAATATCTTTTATAGTTTTCAAGTTATTGCATGATCCTATTTTGTGTGCATTTTGTTACTATTTTGTTGCCATAGCAACGGGGTCTACCTCAATTTTGGCCATATTAACAAAATTAAATAACCTGCATAATCTCGTTATGCCCCTCTACCATATGTAAGTTATCGCAGGATCCAGTTTTCCGGACGGACTGACGTAGTGTTCTTTTTACAATTATCCAAACAGTTTACAAAATAAATATAATACATCAAGTAATAAAAGTACATACGCAAAAAAGTTAACATTAATTTCATGTCATGTATTAATATATTACTCTATTTGAAGGGACGTAACTATCGAGTATTTATTGAGTATAAAAATGACGCTTTAAGCTCCCTTATTCAGCTTATAACTAACGACTGAGTTATGTTACCATAACAACCACTATTTTGGCCATATCACCAAATAAAATTGTGTGCAAAATCTCCATATGCTCCTCTACCTATGTACTAAGTTTTATGACAATATCTTTTATAGTTTTCAAGTTATAGCATGATCCTATGTTGTGTGCATTTGTTTTACTATTGTGTTGCCATAGCAACCATAGTTTCGGCTATATCAACAAAATTAAATAACGAGCGTAATCTCCTTTTGCCCCTCTAGCATATGTAAAAAATTTCACGAAAACATATTTGATTCTTTTTAAGTTATCGCAGGATCCAGTTTTCCGGACGGACTGACGTTATTTTTAACTATTTTGTTGCCATAGCAACCACCATTTTGGCCATATCAACAAAAATTAAAAAACGTGCATAATCTCGTTATGCCATCTACCATATGTAAACAGTTTCATGAAAGTATCTTTTACACTTTTTGTGATATCGCAGGATCCAGTTTTCCGGACGGATTGACGGACTGACGGGCAGATGGGAGGTAAACCTATAGTCCCTCTGATGACAAACCGGTAGGGGACTAAACAAGAAGTTATTTTACAGTTTTAAGTACAATACTGAATCTAACTGGACTCAATCCCAGCTTCGTCTCGTCCAAACAAGGAGTCTGTCTGAGTGGTACTCGTCCAATAGAAATCAGTATGGTACTCAACACTGTAAAATAACCTCATACTATACATCTATACACGCAATATATTAATTATTACGCAAGTTTGATAATGTCTTTGAGCTTTTATCTTTGTTATAAATACATTAGTATTACAATCATTTTACCAATTAGTAACATACAACATTAAAACTAGAATATGAAAATGTATGAAAGGAGAAATTTGGAGAAAAAATTAATTTTTGAGAAAAAACAACTGAAATTTGGAGAAAGGAGAAATATGTATAAAGGAGAAAGTTATGTAGGAAAACTAACAAGACGCTGTGTGTTAAAAAAGCAAAACAGTCTCAATAAAACCGAGTGTGCTACTTTTCTCTCTTGTTTCTGTGTGTTGCTTCCAATGGATCACCTTTTCAGTATTTATTGACATTCACACTAGCGTTTGTTTAGTGCTGTGTGGCGGCCGTAAAAAGTCGCCCCGACTACAAATCAGTAGTGTTATTATTTACTGGTCCTTTAGGATCATCAAGCCTATTCTGTGTTGTTTTAAAGTAAAATATCGCTGAAGCCGGTGCTAGGAGGCGTGAGAGTTGTTGCATCTTATAATTACCTCTCATGAACAGACTCAATAAAAGCGAGTCTGCTACTTTTCTCTCTTGTTTGTGTTTGTTGCTTCCAAGGGATCATCTTTGCAGTATTTATTGACATTCACACTAGCGTTTGTTTAGTGCTGTGTGGCGGCCGCAAAAAAGTCGCCCCGACTACAAGTCAGTAGTGTTATTATTTACTGGTCCTTTGGGATCATCAAGCCCATTCTGTGTTGCTTTAAAGTAGAATATCGCTTGAAGCCGGTGCTAGGAGGCGTGAGAGGTGTTGCATCTTATAATTACCTGTCATGAACAGACTCAATAAAACCGAGTCTGCTACTTTTCTCTCTTGTTTGTGTTTGTTGCTTCCAAGGGATCACCTTTTCAGTATGTATTTAATCCATCATTATTATATCAATATGTCTTAGTTTCTGCTGACAAAGTCTCAAATAATATTTTTATTGTTTGACGGCTATATTATGTTAATGTTTTAAAAGAGGAACTCGGGAGCACCGACTCGTAAGTTTGATTAACTCAAATGAGAGGGATATTATTCGTGACCATATCGAACATATTTCCAAATTTGGGATCAAACTGGACGAGAAGCAAAATAAACTCCCTACAATTTACTGGATCCCTAAACTACACAAACTGCCTTATAAAGCCCGCTTCATTGCAAACTCTAGCGCATGTACCACAACTAATATCTCCAAACTGTTTACATCTTGCCTCACAACTATTGCGAGAAAGCCTATGAAAACTCTGGTATCAATTTATTATGGTTAATAAAAACTTCTGGCGAGGTTCTTAAGAAACTACGTAATCTACCGCAAGTGTCATCCATCATGATCTACTTATCACTTTTCTACACTTTACACTTCTTTACCGCATAACCTTATAACAGAAAAACTAATAGCTCTTATACCAAAAACTTTCGCCAGGGAACAAACTACTTTTTTAGCCTGTATCAACACTAGGGCTTTTTTACCAACAGTGGCAGATGCTCGATCCTACTACTCGATTTAGGTGCCTTTCGTACATCACCAGCCGAAATCTATATATGTTGAAGCTTATGAACCATCCCTGTATCATCGACGGGACAAATTAGCCATTCAATATTAAATTAAAATCTAACCCTTCAAACCCAACTTCCGATACTGTTTTTAATCCTAGTTATGAACCCTCTGTTTGATCGAAAACCGAAGGCCATTTGACAAGTTGGTCTTCGTATTAAATCAAAATTGAGAGACACTGAAATCGACCTAAATTTGATTGCCAAGTACAAAGTACCACAAATTCAACCGTGGACTCGGAAACACCAATTTTTTTTTTGATCTTTGTAATAGTAACAAATTCAGTACAGAGCCTACTATATTTCAAAGCACATTTCATGAAATTAAATCGAAATACAATAGCTTTTATCTTATATACACAGATGGTTCTAAAGATGGAGATAGATAAGGTAGCTGCAGCCGTTTTTTTCACAAACATAGCATATAGAGCCGCCTGCCAGACAAGGCCTGTATCTTTTCAGCTTGCCTTGAACTTGCCTTAAACTAAAGGCAATTTTCAAGAAGATGACGATAACCATTTTGTAATCTTTTCTGATTCCCTTTCATCTCTTAAAAATAGGAAACATGATAACCCAGTTGTGCTTCAACTTTAAAAAAAATAAAATTCTCTTATAGTTTATAATGAAATCTGATGGCTTCCAAGCCATGCAGGAATACTTGGTAATGATAGAGCTGATAGTGCTGCTAAGGCAGCAGTAGATGTACATACATGATCTGATGCCAAATTACCTTATACTGATTTTAAAAGTTGTATTAACACATATATTCGTAACTATTGGCAAGCCGCTTGGGATTTGTCAGTGAACAATAAACTCCGTTCAATTAAACCGTTATTCGGAGAATGGCGTCCTTCTTGTAGACATATGTGTCGAGAAGAAGTTGTTCTAACCCTGTGCAGGATAGGGCATACACATTATACTCATTCATATTTACTCATTCGTATTTATTACATCTTTCATCAGTTTTTGCGCACAATATAACCTATTTATGTGTTGCCGTGAAACACCATTCATTCATTATACCAGCAGTGATCCCGACGGTTACACTTTATAGACTTGTCAACAAGATTGTGAATATTAGACAACATTTCTTTGAACATACCGTTTATAGGCAAACCGTTAGCATTCATATGGATTCTAACTGTGGACCCCTTCTCGCAGATTTGTTTTTATATTGGTACGAACCTGACTTTATGTTAGGTCTTTCTCCAGATACAAAAGATAAAAAAGCTAATGTTATCGACGCTTTTAATAACAACTTAATTTGGATAATACTTTCTTTTCTTCTATGGTTTCTATCATTTATCCTCAGATTTATAACTCAATAAAGCTAGCGTTTCGGATTCTGTCACTACGTTTCTTGATTTACATCTTTCTATTGAAAATGGAGTATTAATAACTAAAATTTATGATAAGAGAGATAATATTGTGAATTATCCATATTTAGATGGCGATATCCACAAAACTGTTTCTTATGGCGTGAATATTTCTCAGTTAATTTGTTTTGACAGAGCTTGTAGCCATGTTGAGGATTTCAAACTTCATAATCTTAACATTACTGAAAAACTCCTCCAACAGGGTTACCGTTACGGTACGTCACGTAGGACTTTTTCTAATTTTGCTCGACAAATTTAATAGCAATCTTAAAACATTTCTGCGACAAGGTTGATCAGAACCCGTCTTTTATGAAGAGGTGATTTACACACTTAGGATGATTATCGGTCGTGATAATTAGTTATTTATTAAAACTAATAGAAAATTATAAACAGAGGTTACGACAGAAGTATTCCACGGCGCATATGGCAAGCCAATTGTCCAATAATTACGTGAACCCAGGTTCACGGTCGAAAAACTAGGATTAACGATCGATAAACTAGATTTTTCGAACGTAAAAGCATGTTAACCTATACTTTCGAGCGAAAACATAGGATAACGTCCGTAAACCATAGTTCACACTCGTAAACGTAGGTTCACGCTCGTAAAACCCAAGTTCACGGTCGTAAACATAGGTTCACGTTCGTAAACTATGGTTCACGCTCGTGAACCCCGGTTCACGTTCGTAAACATAGGATAACGACCGAAATTCATAGTTTAATCGAGAAACCTAGTTTATCAAACGTAAACCATGATTTACGGTCGATATAATAGGATTATCAAATCAACTATGAATTTCGGTGAACCTCTGTTTACGACGGTGAACCATAGTTTACCAACGTGAACCTATGTTTACGAGCATGAACCATAGTTTACGGACGTAAACCTATGTTTACAACCGTGAACTATAATTTACGCTCGTAAAATATGGTTCACGCTCGTAAACATAGGTTCAGGCTCTAAACATAGGTTCACGTTCGTAAACTCAGGAGGAGTGGGCTCGAACACCGTTATGTACAGAAGTTTCGTACACATAAACCTGGTCCATCAGGCCCCCTATATATATGTATTTAGATGGATATGTCACTGTGTGCACATGGTGGTGGAAGTATCGTTTAGGCGTCCAGTAATTGACATTTTAACCAAAATCTTAACCCAAAATTGTATAACAGATTTCTATTTATTGCATACAAATAAACATGATTATCCTGTATATCCCAGTTAGGAAATACACTTGTGAAAATAAGCACATACACAAATAAACACATTTATACCAATTATTTATATTAGTTCACTGATTAAAATCAGCCGATGATTGATCGGTTACATCCCTGCTTATTGTAACCGATGATCTATTGCAACTTTCAACCATCATTATCATCAAGTATAAAATTATTTTAAAAGAACATGGATAAAGTACATATTTAAATAATCAGTCTAATTACCTCATGCTTGTAAAAAGCAAAGCAATAATGTTAAAAAATATATCTATATAATGGGCATAAATAGCGTGTATTATTTGTTAACTCCAGGTTGAGTCAACCATCGCATTTAACAGCAGAAATGAACATTTGCGAGATGGGCATTTGAGACCACTATTCAGATGCAGTTTGCACAAGGTAAATATTTTAAACTGATATAATGTTATATATTGTGATATAATGTTAGAGAACAATATTATTATGTCGCTGGTGGAACACTTTTGAAGCTCTACAGCCCTGTATATTCTACGGCTAAGTAGTAGGTCCAAAGGACTTATGTTTTATAGTGTGGAATTGTAAAACAGGGATGGGGTACAATAACAGGGATGGGTACAACTTATGCCTGCCCTCATCATAGTACTATTGTCTACTTCTCGGTCAAGGTGTGGGACGCCCACATCGCTCACCATGCATGCTGCCACCATCACTGGGTCAATTCTGCTTTTCGGGGATGGGAGTTTGGCTGTGTGTGCAAGTAACACCAAACAAACAACAGTTTTCTATAAACTAATATGCGTTTTTTTGCGGCATAACAATTTTAAACACTGACCAGAATAGTGTGTGTGTATTCCTAAGGTCTCCTCGCCAGCTACGGGAAAAGTATAGTCTGGAATAGTGTGTGCGCAGGGTTTAATATGGTGCATTTTACTGTATGTGGGGACCTCGATAACTGGTCAGATCGGAAATACTTTAAAGTATTTTGATTCTAATAAGGTCCGGATTTGTGATTCCATTTGTGAAACCTTCGCCTCTCACCGCTGCGGGTTTGAATCCCACTGGGAGCTCGACTTGTAAGGGAGGAAGTGTCGATTCTTACGGATGGCGGGAGTTGTACAGTACTGGTTTTACCAATGAAAGGTGGGAGGTCTGCCTCCACCACATAAAATCGACCGTCATATATAACCTTGTATGTGTTGAAAATATCGTGAAACAACATACAAACAAACGAAAGAGAAATAAGTTGTGTATCCCTTACTATATAATCCTGATAATAGGAAAACAATGAATGTAATTTTAAAAATATTCCTCAACATTCAGGGTAAAGCATTTAAAATGTCCAGTGCACAGCATCTAAAGACTGTATATGCTCACCATCATTAACATTAAAATCACTTCGGAAAATAGGTGCGTATACTGAGCTGGGTGTCTCATTGTATGCCAGCATATTCCCATGTTTCCTGTGCATGCACAATATATGGACCACACAATGCCAGAATATCCGTATTTATCTATTCATGTACATGCATATGCCTTTTATTCTGTCATACTGAACATTGTTTACATTTTACTAAATCTGTTTAGTATTATTGTATTAGACTGTACAACAGAAATATCACACAAAACAAACTTAAAGTGTTGGATAAATGTTTCCGATTGTGTAATATCTACATGTCAATGAACTCTTCCACCCGAGAGGGAGATTTCCACCAGAGGTGGGGATGTTGAGAGACCATTTTGAAGCTGCACGTTTTCTCTAGGGTAAATATGTTTTAGTTTGATTTATTTTAATGGCGTTTAATGCTATTTTTAGCTCGTTAGGCCATTTAGGATGGTCTATTTTTTATGGTAGATCACCACATTTTTTCTGGGTAGAACTAGTACTGTATACCTCCCGCCAACCGTAAGAATCAACACTCTCTCACTTGACAAGTTGAGCTCCCAGTGGAATTCGAACCCGTAGCGATGAGAGACGAGAACGTTTTAGTCACGTCATCTTTATTATCCCGGACATGGATGCGCTACAGATATTTACTAGTATGCTATAAGAGCCAGTAAAGCTAAATTAAGAGACGATGCATTGTCCGTTGTCATCTGTTAATGTATTCGTTTAATTATGCCCCGTCAATATATTGGGTGTGGAGTCTAGCGGAATATAGTGTTGCCCTTTTCAGTATATCTTGTGCGGACTACTCTTCCTAAACTTTTCAACAGATTCACATGATACTTGTTATGAAGAATCACCAGTATGACTGATACCTTACATTAGGGACATTAATGTGCAAAGGTGCATTTCTAGTTTCAAATATCATTACATAAAACTTACTGTGAAAGCATCTCAGTATGTCTTTGTAAAACATGCTGAGCAAACTCTGACAGCATTGCCTGGATACTGTTGGTGGTTTCTTTCAGTAAGCATGTAATATATTTCTGACAGTATCAATATTTGACTCTAAATTTAAAAAAAATAAATATGGTACAATGAAACAATGAGCTATGATTCTCACAGCTACAGGTAAACAAGAATCAAGTAGCAGTAGATTATTAAGTAGAATTTATTAAATTATGATTACATAGCTCTGTAATTGTTCGATCTTGCATTTATATCAATATCTTGCAATTATAACAATGGTTGAATAGAAATAACTTCAAATAAGTATACAGAATTTAAACAGCGACAGAACTTACCTTGCATCACTAAAGTGGCTTTTAAATGTCACTTTTAAACGGAAATAAACCCATTTAAAGAATAATTTTTTATGCGTATACATGAGTTAATTAATTTAAGGGACACACGGCAATCTTGCAGTTTTTATCAGGCATTACGATTAGCACCTCTAGATCTTTTTGGCTTTTAATCTGCTTGCATGTAAACAAATGAACTGTTGGGTTTTCTTCGTTGCCAGAGATTTAAATATATTATTGGATCAATATACTCATCATTTAGTAATATGCAATCACAACTTGCACTATTCTCATAATAAACATTAATGGTTGTGAAAATGCAAGTTATGAAAACAAACTAAAGGGAAGCCACCAGTTTAGTAAAAATATCAATATAATTGCCTGTTCCTTTAATGCTACGTCTAATCAAAATATGAAGAAGCTTCGTTTATAAAACATTCCTGGCATTTCTATTTATTACTCTTTATACTGCTTTAGCTTATGTAAACTCCTGTGAGGTTTTATTCAGATTATTGATTATTTCACATAATTACTCATTTTGTGTGTGTAATGTTTGCCTTTATAGAATGACAGTTCATCATCTAATGACAAAATCTAAAGTTTGGGAGCTAACAATATTATGCATGCAAAGCTCACCACTACCAGCACCTCTAGTTCTAAGCTGCTTGCTTGATACACATTTACTGAGTGCTGCCCGATTGTTATTTAAAGTAGCACAGCACCTTACAGACTAGACAGAATATACAACATGAACTTTGTTAACAAGCTATATTTTGGTGATGGAAGCCAGCCACAGATTTACCGTTTTTATACTGGGCAAAACACAATGTTGGAAGCTTCTTTCAGTTTTAGAAGTGCATGATGAGGAGATGTTATAAAGTGTGGAATAATAGTTATGCCCACTCAGGGCGGCATATAGTAGTTGCACCTTCCGTCAGTTAGTCAGTACAATCGTGTCCGATCAATAACTCTGACATTCCAGGACGGATTTTCAAATAACTTGGCACAAGTGCTCACCACAACACGACGGCGTGTCGTGCGCAAAATCCAGGTCCATAGCTCCAAGTTCAAGGTCACACTTAGAGGCCAAAGGTTAAAAAGAATTGCTTTCGTGTCCGGTTAATAACTCTGACAGTCATGGACGGATTTTCGAATAACTTGACACAAGTGCTCACCACAACAAGACGACGTGTCACGCGCAAAATCCAGGTACGTGGTTCCTAGGTCAAGGTCACACTGATTTAGAGGTCAAAGGTCAAAACCACTTTGGGGAGTATTTGTCACTTACAGTGACATTTCTTGTTTCTTAAATATGTTTA
The DNA here is from genome assembly GCA_037043455.1 of Cyrtodaria siliqua. Lineage (NCBI taxonomy): Eukaryota > Metazoa > Mollusca > Bivalvia > Adapedonta > Hiatellidae > Cyrtodaria > Cyrtodaria siliqua. The sequence goes on along the minus strand of JAWPHD010008967.1, from coordinate 9,195 downwards.
ACTTTATTTCAATATTAAAATAATTATGCCTTGCCACGAAAGTGAATCAGGCATAAATGATAGTGTTACATTTGTCCGTCCATACTCACATTCAAGTTTTCCGTTCAAGTTGTTAATTTCATTTCACCACAAGCCTTATATATTCACACATGTTTACATCTTCATGACAACAGAATGTTCCTACCAAAAATAGGTCAATAGTAATGACCTTTACCTAGGTTTTGCTCCTCATTTACATTGTGGTTTTAGTAGGCCTTATTGCCTACTGACCGTTCCAAGTATTCACCACCCTTTCTGTTGTTTTTTGTCTCTTTCATTGAAGTTTCAAGTCCTTGTTTGCAGTACAGTGCGGACCTACGATGCCATTGCGTTCGGACGCTGTGGTCTCTATAGGACCCTATATATCATTTTATATTAAAGCTTTTGATATAAAGTCAATTACTGAGATACGAAAACTTTTTTCTGTAGCTTTTTATTTTTTCTATTCCTAACAGCGTTATTGTTGAGTTCTACATTTATACATGCATCTAGCGAATATATTATCGTGTTACTAAATTTCTTTTCTAAATGTACAATCTTGAAATATTATATGAAACCATGTAATATATGACAGTATATTTATCATTAGAATTCTAGCATGTAGCTAGTACGGTTACAACTAATGATTGGATTTGTGACATAACATCCCTTTATATCTTAACATGTCATTGTTTAGCTTTTTCTGTCTAATAACTATTATAATATTCAATGTAAGATTTAAAAGCACTACTGACTCTTACATGGCCGACATGATCTGTCATCAGATTTTTTCAGGTTCATATTTTATACTGGACTTTTGTTTCAATTCCAGTCATCTATGAGTCGTGGAGCAATTACAACAATATGTTATAAAGATTTATTTAATGAGAACTCATTTGAAACTAGTCAACAATCTATGTTAAACGTATTCCATGAGTAGTATAACATGCCCTTCTCTATTACACATCAATGTTACATGTAGTTCACTTATATAAGAATCAGAAAGTATATTTCCATAGTCATGTCTAGCAAGGGAGATAAAGCGAGATATTATATTGTCCTGTATACAGGGGAGATAACATGAATAGCATTAATGTTAAGCTTTACCACAGTTGTCTGTTAAAATTTTAGAAGCATGTCATGTTGGAATAGCTTTTTATGTTTAACATAGAAACTCAATGAAAAACATATAAAGTGACATTATAAAAGGGAGAAAAAATAGTGTGCACTAATAGAGTAAATGGAGAACTTATATACAAAGTGGGAATCTTAATATACATAAACAATAACAGATGTTGGATTCATCAAGTCCAAACTTAGATATATTTTTTTGAAATCAGGTCCACCATGTTTTATTTGTGTGTGATTTTATTTTATCTTTTTTTATAATACAAACATGTATTTTTCCCTTTGCTTTTCGAAAATGTCTTGTTTCATATTCTTGCAGGCTATACATTTCTCAACTTTAAACAGTATTTAAATATAGCTTTTAAAAACTGTTAAAGTAGGATTAGTGTTTTGTTAATTTCTGATTGAATATAAATTTTCTGGTAGTAAGGAGGAGATTATTCAAAAAACAATATCAAACTTATCATTGCCAAAGATGATGTCAGTGACTGACCATACTGTATTAATATCCTTACATTTATTATGAAAGAAATTTGCAAGTGCTTGCCAAAAATATTTTACTACATTCATAGAATAGGTGTTTTATTGTTTCTATATCTTCTTTGCAAAAAGAGCAAAGATCTGTATTAGAAATATTCATTTTTTTAAGTAAATAGTTTGTTCCCAAAATTCTATGCTTTATTCTGAATTGCAACCATTGCAGATTTGAGTCTTTTGTCGATTTGAAAGCAATAGTTATAGATGGTATTGAACCTCGTATTATAAAAGCAGCATCGGATTGCATCATTAATGCTATCACTTCAATCATTAATAAATGCATAGATCAAGGCGTATTTCCTGATCAGCTGAAAAAGGCATGCGTGTTGCCTATAAACAAAAATGGACACACAAAAATGGACCAAAAGATGACCCGAACAATGATAGACCTATCTGATTATTACCAAAAAATTCCAAAATCTTTGAGAAACATGTTGCTGCATGCAACTGCACTCTTTTTGTTCAGCAATTTTAATATTTTGCACTCGGCTCAATCTGGATTTCGTAAAAAGCATTCTTGCCAAACAGCACTTACTCACCTTATTGATAGCTGGTTGAAACAAATTGATTCTGGAAACTTTGTTGGCAGAGTTTTCCTTGACGAGAGAAAGGCTTTTGATATGGTTGATCATGAGATACTATTATAAAAATTGCATTTGTATCATTTTTCGCCTTTAACCACACGTTGGTTTCAGTCATATCTGTCTAACAGGACACAAGTGGTCAGAGTTGGACAGCATCAATCTGAGGAGAGAATCATCAAATCAGGTGTGCCTCAGGGATCCATACTAGGACCACTTTTGTTCTTGATTTATGTAAATGATCTACCTTTAACTTTCAAAGAAACTTCAGTTGACATATATGCTGATGATTCCACGCTACGTATAACAGGTCTGGATGTGTCATCCATTGAGAGTAAATTACAAACAAACTTAAATAACATAAATAACTGGTGCACTATAAATAACATGGTTATAAATCCTACAAAAACAACATGTATGCTATTAGGAACGAGAAGTCACTCATGAAAGAAAATCATAACCAGACTGGGAAAACAGCTTATCAAAATGGGCCTAAGAAACCTATGGTTTACATCCGGCTTCTAAGACAGTATCAACAGTATCAACAGCGATCAATCGGATTATCTCGCTAAACTTTCGCAATATCTCGTACGGATATTGTTTTCGCTTACGTCTCGATGTGCCAAATATCATGTATGGACACCTATTCAACTTTCAAGGTCGTCAAAAGTTTTAAACCGCGTGGCGTAAGTTTACAGATGACGAGGTATATTTACCTATTTTGAGTATACAAACTCTATAGACACACTATAAACGGCTTTAATCTGCCAGACCAAACTCCAAAACTGGACCGTCGAAATAAGTTCAAAAATAATTGATCATATCTACACTACACATCCTGAAAATATAATCGAAATAAATGTACCATTCATATGCATGACTGACCATTATCCTGTAGATGTATATTTTATTAGGAAAATTGAATGACAAAATTAAGATTCACTAAAAACGGTCATAAAACTATTAATTACAGATCATTTGGAAAATTTGATGAACAAGAATTTAAAAATGAGTTGTATAATTCAGGAATAAATACTGCTGAAACACTCACTACTCCAAAAACTTCACTTGAATATTAATACTCAGTGTTAAACAATGCTCTTTCTAAACAACAGAGACAAATTAAACGCCTAAAACAGCCTGAATGGTACTCTGGTAAAATTAAAGAGGCAAGAAAATTACGTGATACATTCAATAAAGCTAAAAGATGGCCAGAATATAAAAAATGAAGGAATAAAACTAACCATCTGATAAGGTAAGAACACATTTTTTGCAAATGCTTTTAAAGATAAATTAGACTCTAAATTTATTTGGTCGCATCTTAAATCAATATCTGCACAGATCAATCAAACTGTTATTAAATTACGACCAATTTTAAATATTAACAATGTTATAATTGAGGGAGAGAAAAGTATAGCTGACGCTCTAAATTACCACTTTATTAATATTACTAAAAACATAAACAAAACTCCACTATATGCAAATAACTACGCTGAATTAAAAAAACGTATTGATAATAAATTAAAACAGGCAATATTTAAAATAGATTACATCTCGATTTTGGAAGTAAGGCGAATAATTGATAAATTAGATATAAATAATGCAAAAGTTATAGATGGTATTGAACCTCGTATTATAAAAGCAGCATCGGATTGCATCATTAATGCTATCATTTCAATCATTAATAAATGCATAGATCAAGGCATATTTCCTGATCATCTAAAAAAGGCATGCGTGTTGCCTATAAACAAAAATGGACCAAAAGATGACCCAATCAATTATAGACCTACCACATTATTACCAACAATTTCCAAAATCTTTGAGAAACATGTTGCTGCATGCAACTGCACTCTTTTTTTTCAGCAATTTTAATATTTTGCACTCGGCTCAATCTGGATTTCGTAAAAAGCATTCTTGCCAAGTAGCACTTATTCGCCTTTTTGATAGCTGGTTGAAACAAATTTGATTCCGGAAACTTTGTTGGCAGTGTCTTCCTTGACTTGAGAAAGGCTTTTGATATGGTTGATCATGAGATACCATTATAAAAATGCATTTGTATCATTTTTCGCCTTTAACCATACGTTGGTTTCAGTCATATCTGTCTAACAGGACACAAGTGGTCAGAGTTGGACAGCATCAATCTGAGGAGAAATTCATCAAATCAGGTGTCCCTCAGGGATCCATACTAGGACCACTTTTGTTCTTGATTTATGTAAATGATCTACCTTTAACTTTCAAAGAAGCTTCAGTTGACATGTATGCTGATGACTCCACGCTACGTACAACAAGTCTGGATGTGTCATCCATTGAGAGTAAATTACAAACAAACTTAAATAACATAAATAACTGGTGCACTATAAATAACATGGTTATAAATCCTACAAAAACAACATGTATGCTATTAGGTTCAAAATATAAAATAAACCATTCTCGAAAACTCACGCTTTCGATAGATAATTTCTTGATACAATCAGTGTCTTCTCAAAAATTTCTCGGAATTACAATAGATCAACATCTAAAGTAGGATATTCAGATAAGCAAAGTCTGCAATCAAATTTCGAGTAAATTCACTCTTTTAAGACGAATATCTAAATATTTGACACTTGATATGAAAAAGCTATTCTATAATGCATATTTAGTTCCAATATTTGATTATGGTTCTATCCTCTGGAGCAATTGTACTAAATCAAATTTTACAAAGGTTGTAACTTTACAAGAAAGCATTGCACGCTGGATTTTGATGAAACCTTTACATACACCTTCTGCAAATCTGTTTAATGAGTTGAATAGGATGTCACTTGAAACAAGACGTAAAGGACAAGGTATGATAAGGGGGTATTTTGGCCCCCAATATATTCAAAATACAAAAAATAATATTTACATACACTATTCAACTTTTATAATCGGTCACTTTTCAAAGAATCATATGTTTTTTTAATAATTGATATTTTCATTTGAAATTTTAACTGGCGTCGTTTAACAAATATCGCTAGCGATTTATAAAACTTAATCTGCCCTGATTGGACTAAAACCTTGTTGATAAACTTAATAAAATATTGGTATGTGTTTCGGTGATTTCCAGTTTTTAGTATTCGTGTTATTTTCAAAAAAACTGGGTGACCGATTATTGAGTAGTGTATAATCTGCTGTGCATATTGAAGTAAATTGATCATATTCTATCTTCAAAAGATGTTTTTATTTATTTTATTTATCTAGAAGAATTAACAGGGTCTCAAAAAAATGGCATTTTTGGTAATTTTGTTAGATTTTGTAGATTTTGGAACTTTCTGGGCAAGATTTTGATGCTAAACGAGCACGCACAGTTTTTTGACTGTGATGCATCCCTATCAAGTACCGGTTTCAACAAAAAATCAACTGTGCTCGAGGGTACGCTCTATTACCAAGACCAAAAACTGATTGAAAACTGCTGAAAATGAACAAAAATGTCATTTTTTGAAAGAAAAGGCCTTGTTTGTAAGGCTCTTAAACTCATTTAGAGCCTTCAAACGTACTTGTAATGAGTTTTAGTAATGATTCAGTTCATTTGTAGGAAAACTAGATATTCAAAACGTGTGCATTAGAACTTTCAATATTGGGGTTCAATTTTGCCGCTTATCATACCTAGTCCTTTCAAGTAGGTGTTTTAGTTTATAAAGCAATTCATAATCTTACACCAATATCACACACCAATATCACAAAGTAAATTAATAACATATTCTGAAATAAAAGATGTAATTTAAGATCATGCATTAAACATGACATTAAACATCCTAGACCTAAATCCGAATATTTAAAACAATATTTTACCTATATTGCCATGCGGACTTGGAATTCAATCCCAGAAAATATCCGGACGTCTTTTTCTATTTATGCTTTCAAATACAATTATAAACTATTTCTATTTCAAGGTAACAGGACTGGTGTTCTGCTCAAATTAAGTTGTGTTAATAGTGAATACTTGTTTAGTATGCAAGCTTGTAACATATTATTAATGTTATGTGCAAGTATTCACTTGATATTGTTTATTAGTTTTACTAATAATTGCTGTTGTTATTAGAAGGCCTCACGGAAGATAAGTGTTGTGCAATTGTTTGTACAATCTTAATGAGTTGTATCTTCATGAAATAAAGAATTGATTATTATTATTATTATCAGGGGAGTAGCTAGGGACTTTATTATGTGTATGCAAACAGTGTAGGGGGTCCGGGGCATGCTCCCTAGGAAAAAAGTTTTCCTGGACCGTCTGTGGTGCAATCTGGAGGCATTTACGCCACAAAATGAGGCTGATTTTGTCTCTGATTTTTTTTCTGTTTTCTCGAATTTTTTTTAAAAAGTGATCTTCTTTTATTTATTTTTTCAATATTTGAGACAATGTGTACGCAACTATGTACTTTGCGTACAGGTAGCTACGCGCCTGATCTAATTTATAAAACCTTTCAATTGAGTCCTCTCCTAAATGCGGAAAATTCAACACGTAGGCCACTCTCATACTCTTTTCTTACGTCATACAGTGATCCCGAGTCAGCCGCCAACATCAAATGGTTTACAAGCAAGTCAACTGCGCTACAGAGGCTAACAAGTATCACAAGCCGGTCAGATGTCAGCATTTTTTTTTGGAATTGACAAAAATCAAAAACACATTTATCATGAAATATTTGAGCACTAGATAAACTAGTCATCATGAGACAAAATGAACGTGATTTTAATAAGAACCGACACTTCCTTACTTACAAGTCGAGATCCCAGTAGGATTCGAACCCGCAGAGGTGAGAGGCGAAGGTTTACAACGCAACGTCGTTAACCATTCGGCTACTATTGCATTTGATTGTGTTTCTATTGTTCAATGGCACGATATCTTCGTGAAATTTACTCTTATTGTATGACGTCAATATCGATCTGTGCTCTTTACCTACATGAGAGGACATATCAAACGGAATCCTTTTACAACACTGCGAACACGCCTAGAGTACATTATATTCAGAAACTTATCATATTAAAAACAGATTTGTACAGCATCACTATTATATTGATATTATATTCAAGAACGGATGACCTACCTAACCTCGTTAAACATTATAGACTTGACATCAGCCTGCTTTTAGTTTTAATTAATTTGACATGTACTGCTACTTCCTCGTAGGACATGTATCCGCTCTTGCCTGTTCAAAAGGCAACTTGCCCTACATATTCGCATATACACATGTACAGATTAGCTCACCCAGCACGTGCTGCACGCCGTTATCGCCTTGAGCAGCACGGACTGTGTGGGCTAAAATCTACCGTGTATAGATGTCGTGTATAGTCGACAAATAACGATACTTACCATTTTATATATACCACTGATGTGCACCCTCTTGTTTAATGTTTACTTTAAAAAAAAATCGAGGGCACATGTTTACGCGGCATGCAGATTGGGATTATGTTCGTCAGTTTCAGTATATTCATGCGCAATCAACGCGCGTTATGACCTAAACATGCACTATACAGATACAGACGCATGGTTAGAAGTTGCTTTATTGTTGTTGGTAAGTATTATTAAAATTATAATTGCTTATTTTGTTGCTAAAACAAACAAAAATGGTAATACAGCAGATAATATGATCATCGTGTGTTGAAACTCTGCTCCGAGTTCGACATTCGAACTTCAGCCCTGAGTTCGACGTTTTAACATCAGCCCTGAGTCTGGCATTCGAAACTCAGCTCTGAGATTGACATTCTAACCTCAACCATCAGTTCGACATTATAACCCTGAGTTTGACATTAGAACCTAAGCACTGAGCTCGACATTCGAACCTCAGCTCAGAGTTTGACATTCTAACCTCAGCCCTGAGTTTGACATTATAGCCTCAGTCATGAGTTCGATATAATTTAAGCCCTGAATTTGACATTAGAACCGCAGTCCTAAATTTGACTTTCTAACCTCAGTCCTGAGTTTGACATTCGAACATCTGCTCTGAGTTTGTCGAACCTCAGTCCTGAGTTTGACATATGAACCTCAACCCTGAGTTTGACATCGGAACGCCAGCCCTGAGTTTAACATTCTAACCTGACCTGACATTCGCACCAGGGCTGAATTCGAATGCCAAAAGTTAAGTAATACAGGTATATTATTAATTCGTTATATGCAAGTAATGTACAGAATATAAAACCAAAATATCACATTTATTACCGATCTTCCTGGATTGTATTAAGGATTATGTCCCTTTTTTTTTAAAATTCCATTGAGATTGCATTTGAAAGAAAAAAATAAACAATATAACTCCACTAATCTATTTTTAAATGCAACTTTCCGTTTATTATGTTTACACATTTATCTAGGCAGCTATACTGAATATTAATACAATCATGGTGAATGTGTATAAGGCTCATTGTAGCATGGTCACTGAACATTCTCTTTGTATTCAGCTTATATAATTCTCAAGTTCATGTGTGTATTAATTAATTCACATATTTATCAAGTTTGTATTTACTTTTACTGTTCATAGCCTAGATACATGTTTAAACACAATAAATTGAAAGCTGCATTTAAAATTATTTGAGTTCTAATTCCTTTTTATCTTCTTTTTTAAATGCAATCTCAATGGGATTACACAAAAGAGGACATGACCCTTAATTTGGGTAATAAGCGTTTTTTTCTTCTGATTCTTGAAACTTTTAAACAACATCTTTTTTAAAAACCAAAGTCTAACTGGATATAATTGCCACACAGCAATTTTGATGCGTTTATTAATAATTAAAGGGACACTTGATTTGTTTTTAAAAACTGACGTGTCCCGTGGGGCGGGGGGATATTATCCATCTGTCTGGATAAGCAGAGGCCCTATTCTTGCCCGGGAATCACACGTGGAGTGTTTAAAATAAGACTGAATGTGTGTACAATTTCATTTTTTTTATTGCTTATTTTTTTTTAAACGCGGTGTTGGATTTGACA